>PVKZ01004427.1:0-83911 GCA_004027375.1 Macroglossus sobrinus
ATACTGCAAACTTCCAGATACTTCAGCTTACCCTAAGAGCTATTTGTATTGTGTGCTCAACTGAAATAATTGAAGAGTATAGTTTCAAATGTGTTCTTTCTGCTGTCCACTTGAGAGTCACCCCATAACACTTATTTTTTGTTTGTTTATTTCTATACCTTCCTGTTACCTGTCAATGTGTTCCTTGTAAAATCCATTTACCTGTCATCTTTTCTTGCATATTATATATGAAATATCTTGACAATGAATCAACTTTCTCAAAAGAAAACTGGTGCAAGTTTAATTCAGAAATTAATTTAGACTTTTACAGGGCAGTTATCAAGTAGGAAGTTAGGAAGTGTAGAACAAAGGTGAATTAACATATTCATTTTTTTGTTCCTCATTCTATCTATTTTCTCTGAGATCAGTATTGCTTAGGGTTATGAAATGAAAGCTCTACAAATCACAATCACGTAACTGTCAGGCGCCTTATGAGATTTTATTCAGTTCTATACCAATTCTTAAAGGACCATCATTGTTTTCCAATTTATACAGAGATTAAATAAAAACTGATCAAAATTTTGTGGCATTGGAAAGTTTGATCTATTACTGAAGAGAAAAACTGGGCCAAGAAGGTTAGCCTATTAGGCAGTGGGGAGCTTGTGAACTGAGGAGTGACATAATTACATCTGGCAGTGACACACAAAATTGATTCCTTGATCATTGCTTACATTTTTTTTTTTATAAAGGCATAAAAAGTATCGTAATAAGCCAAAACATACAGACGCATTGGAAACTTAAATTGCTGTGGTAGACAACTCACAAAATATTCATGCAGTCTTCTACATTTCCTAGTCTTCTGTGGAATTAAGTAACTTGTTCTGGCTGACGGTCCCCGAGTGACATATGTCACGTCTGGGCGAAGGCCAGAAAGAACTGGAATGCTTCTTCTATCTTCTGTCCCCCTTGGTGGCAGCATTGGAGGCCATCTGCTGAGGCAGTAAGTCATGAGCTAGAAGCTGTCTATAGTAACCACAGAAGGAGCTTTGCCCTGGAAGCTTGCCCAGCATACAAGCTAAAAGTTTGTTGAATTATGACATTGATATTTCAGCATGGCCTAGCTTATCCTATTACAATGACAAACAAGTACAGGGAAAGATACTCAAGCTTACTAAACTGGAAAAAAGACAAATTAAAACAGTGAGATACCATTTTACTCATTATGTTGAAAAAAATAGAAAGTCAGAAAGTACTGAATTTTGATTGAGATGTGGACAAACACAAACCTTCTTGCACTGCTGGCAGAGATATAAAAAAATGATATAGTCATTTTAGAGAGCAATTTGGCAGTAATGAAATTAAGAAGGACATGATCTATAGGTTAACAATTCCTATTTCTGGTTATATACCATATTAAAAATGTCACATATATTTATAAAGAGAATATGTTCAAGATTATGATATTGTCCCTTCTTCAAGCCCTGGTTTTTGTGTTGATCCTTAGATTTCAATTGGCTTATATAATATTAGTAATAGTGAAAAATTTGAGGTAACCTATATGTCTGTTTTTGGTAAAATAAGTAAAATATCATAATCAATGGACTAGATACATACAATGAAATGGATAGATTTTGAATGCATTGTTTTGAATTATACATTAAGGAAATTAAACATCATTTATATAAGCTGAAAATACACGCACATAAAAAAACATGTTTTACAAAGTTACATATATTGTCAAGACTGTGGGTAGGGAGGTGGGGAAGGAAATGGACACTGAAGATAAAGGATAAAATCAAAAGAAAGTAAAACAAGAAAAGGGCTTTGCATAGGACAAATGAGGAACATATTTAATTCAGCTTTGTAAACATGAGGTAATAAAAAACAGAAGGAATAAAAATAATTGCTTGTCCACTTCAAATTCCACCTTGTGACATATCCACATTAATGTACTGGTATCTCCCTTATGATTACAAAAACAACTTTAAGGTTAGATTCACCTTTGTATAACCTATATTTATAGGCTCTAAGTCCCATTATAGGGACATATTTCTTATTATCAACATGACCTTGGGCAGAGATTCATACATCAACTGAAGACTCCTTGGATAGCACTCAGTCTAAAAATAACCCCATTTTACTGAATCCTGACTCGAATTGCTGAACTCAGTTTTTCAACCTAAAAGAAAAATTTAAGCATCAGGGTCAGCACTGAAAGTTAGATTTCCCATTACCACTAATCAGCTTTTTCCATATTCATGTTACACATAAGAGTGTGGTAAGTGTCTGAACAAGATCAAAATAAACATCATCAGTCTGAATATTAGTTGGATTAATTCATGTTACATCAATTATGCTTGCCACTTGAAAAAATATATTTTAAGATGATTTTTCAAGTACTCAGGCAACATTTGCAGAGAAAACTGATGGTATTAGAGGCTGAGCTGTTGATTATAAACAGGGTGAATTTTTGGCTTCCTGTTACTTGTCTAAAGAGCCAGCAAAATGGATTGAAGTGGAAACATAGGTACTATTTGGGCATTGTTTATCCTCCTGAAATTTGATCCTTACACTCAAATAAAAGGAAGCTTGTTAGCTCTCATTCGATTTTATCATTATATTGGTTCAAGGAAAAGAAATGTAAATAATCAAGAAACTTTAAAACCTATCCAATTGTAAGTACACTCAAAAAAGTTTCTCCCTAAAAGGCACATCTATTGGGATTTTAATCAGAGAAGACATTCATTTTAATTTGAAACATTTTTTATAGTATTTAATTTCTGGAATATCTCTAAGGAAATTGACATGTTATATAGAGATGAGATAGACTCAAAGTAGGAAGGATCACTAGCAGAAACTGATACTTCCCCAAATCTTTCACTGAAGGCCAATTTGATAATGGTCGGCATATTTGTAGGATAAACTGTAATGGGCGTTGAACATGCATATATTTTTCGAGGATTTTATGTAGGTGTAATCTCCATGTTTCCTATTTAAAGTTGCAACTATAGATCATTTTGAGTAACAATATAGCCCTATCAACTCATGTCAAATAACAAAAGCAAAATGATAATAGGTAATAAAACAAATGACAACAGAATATTTTGAATGACAATTAAAAAAATTTATTTTTCAATTAAGTTGACATATAATATTATATTAGTTTCAGGTGTACAACATAGTGATTAGACATTGATATACCTTATGAAATGATCACCCTGATAAGTCTAGTACCTGTTTGGCACTATATTAAATGATAATCTTTAATGTTAGTGCTAGAGTGTGAAATTGGAATTTCTTTGTAGGGGTATAAATTGGTATAATTCTTTTGCTAAATAGTCTATGTGAACTGGAAAGGTATTTTTTTTTTTAAAAAAAAACAATTTTATGTCTACCAGCTGTGTGTCCTGGAATGTATATCAGTTAATATTTTATAATACCACCACCTCTGAGAGCCAACATTTTTTGGTGTACTTGTGGGGCTAGCATTATGCTGGGAAGTTCACAACCACACTACAACTGTGTGAAGTGAGTATGATTAACCTCTTTGGGCTTCAGTGTGGTCATCTGTAAACTAGGAATACTTAACTTGTCTAGAACTATTAAGTGGCCACATCAGGACTTGAACTGAAATCTGCTGTACTCTACAGGCTAGGGCACTTTAACCACACACAGTACTGCCGAGTGTTGCTGTTCTTCCTCACCCTTCCACAGCAAGGGCATCCCAACTGATGTATTCTGTGGGCTGAAACTTGGTGCATTTTCCTTTCCCTTTCCATATTTGTTCTAGTCTTCTTCCAACATACTAATTTTGGTATAGGACAAGTAGGTTTTCTGTCTTGCTTCTTCCTTTTCTTTTTGATTTTCTGGAAGGAACCAAAAAACCCAGTCTTTTCAAAACACAAATCTGATTATTATTTTCTGCTAATAATCACGTAGTGTTTTCTGATTGCTCTCAGAATAAAGTTTAAAATACTTGCTAAGGTTCTACAACTACATGATCAGAGAACCCTGCCACCTCCCTGGCCCCATCCTGCCTCATACTTTCTCTAGGCTCCAATCCTTTATTCCTCTTCCTGTTATGTGTTCTTTATAGGAGCACTTCATTTTCTTGGAGAAGTTTTCCTCTACTCATCATCTATTATCTTTCTCAAGAAAATGTTTCCTTCTTATACAGTTAATCAATTTTCTTGGGAAGATGCTCTAATTGAAAAGCATTGTATTGCTTCATAGCATTTAGCTTGGTTCATGTTTTCTGTGTGTTGTGGATCATCATACAAAAGATCCACATTACTATTTAAGAGAGGAGAGGTGACATCAGCAAGATGATGGAATTGAAAGTCTTGGACTCTCTTTCCCCCCATGAACACATTGATTCAATAATATATGAACAAGTTCCTCTTACGAGAAATCCAGAAAGTAGGTGAGGGACTCCTGCACTCTGAGCAAGCATGAAACCAGCCACATTGAAGCAGGTTGAAAAATCTAAGACACTCTCTGACCAAAATCCCTGTCCCTGGCACAGTACTGTACAATCAGAAGGAATCCTCCAGTCTCAATTTTTCCCTGGGGAGGGAAAGAGTTGGCCATGAGTTCAACATTCCAACTTTTCTGGGGAATGCCCAAGATACTGCTTCTATCTCACCTCTCTCAGAGTGCTGATTGGACCTGGCATATTCTAGGCACCTGGGAGCTAGTGAGAGCAAATATAGAGGTTTGAATGAGGTTTGCAAGCAATCGCCATAGCCCCTCTCTCATGCTTCCTGTAGAGGAAGCAGTTAAAAAACCCCAGATTTCAGCCTTTCCCTGAGGAGGGAGCAAGTTAGACTGCATGTCCAAATTTTCAAAATTTTCTATGTACTGTCCAATGGACTAGTTTCTGTCCTACCTATCTTGGAACACCGATGGACCCACCATATTTTACATTTGGTAGAAAACATAGAAGAGTCTTAATTCAGCAGTGCGAAATAATTACTTTTGGACAGAGCATTCCTTCAGTGCTACCTAATGAAAGGTCCAAAAAGATCAAACCATCTGGAGTAAGTTATCTGTATCCTAGAACAAAGCTCAAGAATATTTATGGGAACACAAAATATCCTGTACCCAACAAGGTAAATTCTCAATACCTGGCACTCAATAAAAATTTAGCAAGCAGGCAAAAAAGTAGGAAGATGTGATCCATAATGAGGAAAACAAAATTAATCAATCAAAACCAACTCAGAAGTGACATATATTAGAGTTATCAGACAAGGACACTAAAACATTTATTATAATTGTATTCTGTATGTTCTAAAATTTAGACACATAGAAGATATAGAACAGGCCCAAACTGAAATTCTGGAGATGAAAACTACAATGTATGAGATGAAAAATATACTAGATGGGATTAACAGCAGATTAGACATTGCAGAAGAAAAAGTAAACATGAAAAGACTTAACAGTAGAAACTAAAAATAAAGCAAAGACACCCAAGAATAAAAAATAGAGAGACCATCAGTGAGCTGTAGGAAAACTTTGAACAGCAGTAGAAATGTAACTGTATAGACAAATATAGAGTTTTTAAAATTAGTTTTAAATAACTTTAAAAGATCATTGACTGTTCAAACAGAAAGAACAACATAGTGTGAGAACAATATATGTAAGAACAACATATGTAAAAGTAAAAAATATGACAATAGCATAAAAGGGGAACTGTAGAATAGAAAGTATACTATTATAAGGCTTTTATGCTATTTGGGAAGTGGTATCATATCACTTGAAGATAGATTGTGATAAATTAAAGATGAATACTGTAAATCCTAAAGCAATAAAAAACCCCACTGAAATAAGGCAAGGAATTAGGACTCAACCAACAAGGGAGATAAAGTAAATTCAGAAAAATATTTAGTTTATACAAAAGAAGGCAAAAAACCCAAAAAGAAAACGCATGAAAGATAGGACTAGTAGAAAACAAATGAATATGAATAATTGCATTATATGTAAATAGGTGTATCAAGTAAAAAGCACAGGTTTTTATTTTTTATTTTTATTTTTTTATATCGTTTATTGGGGTAATATTGGTTAATACAATTATATAGTTTTCAGGTGTACTTTATAATTTCGCATCTGTATATTTCATTGTGTGTTTACCTCCCAGTTTTTTTCAGCTACCACATATTTGATCCCCTTTGCCCACTTCACCCTCCCCTTACCCCCATATATTTGACCCCTTTACCCCATCTACCTCTTCCCTCCTTTCCCATCCCCTACCCTCTGGTAACCACTAGTCTATAGTCCATGTCAATGAGTCTCTGTTTGTCCTGTTCCATTGTTGCTTTTAGTTTTATATCTCACATATAAATGATATCATGAAAGCACAGCTTTTCAGATTGTATAAAAAGGCAAGAAATTATGTATGCTACCTATAAGAAATGTACCTTAAGTAAGAAGTAACAAATTAAAACAATGAAAATATATACCATGCTAACACCAATCAGAAATCTGGAGTGACTATTTTAAAATCAGATAAAGTTGATTAAAAATTTTACCAGGGGAAAAAAGATGATTTTATAAGGATAAAAGAGTCAAGAGGACATAATTTTAAATGTTTATGCACTTAACAAAAGATCTTTAAAATACGTGATACTAGAAATTGATAGAACTGCAGTAACTAGACAAATACATGATTTTAGTTATAGATTTTAATACCTCTTTCCTAATACTTGATAGAAAAATAGAAATTTTGTAAAGAAGACTAAAAATTGCTAATATGTAAATTATCTCCTAATTGATCTATAGATCCAATACATCCCAATCAAGATCCCCAACAGCCTTTATTTGTGTGTGGAAATAGAAAAACTTACTGTAAAATTCATATGGAAATTTAAAGGACTTAGAATAGGCAAAACTCCTTTGAAAAAGACAAATATAATTGGAGGACTTACCCTACCTGATTTTAAGACTTAGTATAAAACTGCATATCCAAGACAGTGTGGCGATGGTTTCCTGAGTGTATACATATGTCAAAACTAATTATACACTGTAAATATGTGCAACTTATTGCATGTCAATTATACCTCAATAAAGCAGTTAAAAATAATTACTACAAAGAAATCATGAATTCCAAATTATATCAGTAATTCAAGAGAAAAGCAAACATGAGACAATGATAGAGCCTCATTTGTTGTACTCCCAGTACAATCTTGCTGGGATAAACAAAGAGGTTAAAAACAAGCTAATCAAGTCAAAGAAGAAGTAGCTGAAAAAAAAAAATTTTTTTATAGGAAACTACTTGATATATGGATGATAGACATGATTATTATTATAGCATAGTCTGTTTATTTTGCCTTAAGATACTGAACTAAAGCTTATATGAAGTCATCATACTTAATAAGTTTTAAAATGATACATCCAAAACATGAAGTGAACCCTATGCAATTGATGAATTAATATTATGACTTATTTTGCAAGCTGATGATGTTCTTTCTTCCTCTTTTAAAAGATTTCTCTGTGGTGGGAGGTACCTTATTTAGGCTATTAAAACAGTTTTGAAATAAGTTGAACTAAGAGCCAGACCTTTGAATCATAGTGATTATTTTTAGTGACAATGACAAGGTTACTTGTTCTAATAATACATAAAATAATCATTTTTAAAACATGGCTTCTTTCATTTTTATTTCACATTGCGAAAAAAATTTTCTGTATAATGTGTATAAGTAGATTTGCATATTCATAAAATTTATAATTAATTATAAATACGAGGAAAAATCCAAAGAAGAAATGAGCTTCTTGGGAATATTCAAGAAACATGCAGGCTATCCAAGTGAATGCTTCCAAATTCACAGAGAATTTATGAGTATGTTTCTTGCAATTCACCCTAGAGGGCTAGTTCAAGTTTGAGCTTAATAACATTGGAACTTTAATAGTCCCGAAAAATATAGCATTTGGACGTATTCTATTTTGTGTTTTAGAGAAAAGTCATTGAGATGTTGACCTACAACTATTTACACTAAACCCCAAAAGACTTCAAATTGCAGAGAAAATACTGGAAACTTTCTCTAGTCTCACTGACTGCTGTGTGAAATTCAGAATGTGAAATTAAGATCCTGCCTCTATCTTTCCAATTTGTATTATTATCAAGAGCAGTAAAAGCTTTGATGAAGTTTGAAGAGCGATAGGCACACACCTAGAATTTACTAAAAGCATCCAAAATTAAACAGTCAAATAGTAAATTTATTGCAGAGTTTCTATTGTGATTGAGGAAATATTTTGATTCATTATTAAGAAAAAATATAATACAAAACTACATAGTGATTATGATTTGAATTATGTGTTTAAATATGTTTTGGTATCTGTTGTCCTGGGTTGTTTTTAAACAAAGAGCAGTTGCCTTAGGGGTGTGATGTTATATTTCTGCTTTTTAAATTTATATACTTTACACAAATTTTATGTGATTATATGTCTTCTAAACAATCTGCAAAGATTCACTGATAAATATATTTAGGTAGTTTCATGTAGCATATTTTTTACTTTTTCTAAAATCAATTAATTATATATAATGTGATTTTAATTTTACTTTAAAATATTTTTATTTTAAAAATTCAGAATTCAGAAATTACAAACTTTTTTGCTAATCTCTGAACCAGATTTTTATTTTCAAAGAGAAAAATTCATATAATTGAGCAATAATATAGTGAAGATATTTTGTATAAGATACTCTGTGCATCTCTATAGGTACGCGTTTTTATTGTCAATTTTTCTTGTTATAAAATATTTTTATATATAATAAGGGAGAACTAACCTGTACTGTTTTCTTTTCTCATCTACTCTTGTTTTTCAATTGTCAGAGTAGAGATGTATGCTTTTTTTGGTAATAGCTTTATTGAGGTATAAAAACATATAATAAACTACACATACTTAAGGTATACAGTAAGTTTTGATGTATGCTACACCCGTGAAATCACCACTGCATCAAGACAGTGGACATGTCTATCACAGGCAAACTTCTCCCTTCTACCATGTTTTCAGGCAACCACTGACCTGCTTTCTACCACTATAGGTTACTTTACATTTTCTATAATTTGCCATAAATGATATTGTACATTAAATATTGTTTTTAGTTTAGCTTCTTTCATTCAGCTTAATGATTGTGAGGTTCTTCTATGTTTGCAGTATATATTAATAATCCATTTCTTTCCATTGCTGAGTAGTATTTCACAGTATAATATGCCAATTTATTCACCCATTTGCTCATTGATGAACTTTTGGACCATTTCTAGTTTGGGGCTATTACTAATATATCAGTTATGGACATCTGTGTATAACTCTTTGTATGGACATATGCTTTTTTAGGTAAATAATAGGCGAGGAATGGTCAAACATCCTACCATTTTTCTTTTTTATTAGCAGGGTATGAAAATTCCAGTTCCTCCACATGCTCGCCAATACTTGGTATGGTTATTTAAAAAAAAAAAAAAGTAATCATTTAGATAGATATATACTGGTATGTGGTTTTAGTTTTAATTTGCATTTTTCTAATAACTAATAATGTTGAAATTTGATTCATATGGTTCTTTGCCATTCATATATCTTCCTTGATGAAGTGTCTATTCAGTCTTTTGCTTATTTAAAAAACTAGGTTGTTTGGTTTCTTGTTGAATTTTGAGAGTTCTTAACATATTCTGAATACAAATCCTTTATCAGGTACAGTAATCCCACCTTATCTACTGGGGATAACTTCCAAGATCCCCAGTGAATACCTGGAATCTCAGATAGCACTGAACACTAATCAGCTTCTTCAACTCTGCCAGGAATGTGGCAGCAGCTCTTTCGACAGCAGATACTTGTTCAGTAATTTTTATATTTTTCAGTTTAAACCTAACCTTAAAACTGTATTACCATTTCTTACTTTCTTGGTGTTATTTGTTTGGTGTAAATGGCTTGGTGTTAACTTGTTTCAGGGGAATCCCTTGCCAGAATCCTCTGATAGGTACAGTGCTTTCTAGCTAAAATCATTACTGTCAATGAGAACACGTTTTCTTTTCATGTCCTCCACCCACAAATCTAATGCCTTTTCCATCTTAACTAAGTACTTAGCATGCAATGTGGCAATAACTTTTGCTGTTTGAAGGGCGACAGCAAAACTAGCATGAATTTCTCTTTTCTTCTTCACAATTTCACGAGTAGGAGGTTCACTCTTACCACAGATTTTAGCAACCTCAGCATACAAGTTTTTCTCTTTCTTTATTAAATCTAGAACTTTCACTTTTCACTTTTTGCCTTTTCACTGTAAGGCTGTTCTTTGGCATATACGAATTGCCAGCATCACTACTATTGTGCTTTGGGGCCACAATGAAGTAAAATAAGGGTTACTTGAATACAAGTGCTAAGATACGCAATACTCAATTCAATAACCAATACTCGATTCAATAACCAAGATGGCTATTAAGTGACTAACGGTGAGGAAGGTCTACAGTGTGAAGTTGCTAGGCAAAGGCGTGATTCATGCCCAGGGAAGGATGGAAGGGGACATCGCAAGATTTCATCACACTACTTTGAATGGCACACAATTTAAAACTTATGAATTGTTCCTAGAGTTTTCCATTTTAATATTTTTTGGACCACATTTGACTATGGGTAACTGAAACTGAAGAAAGTGAAACTTTGGGTGAGGGGACAACTGTATGTGTTTTGCAAATGTTTTCTCCCAGTCTTTTGCTTACCTTTTGCTTAAGAGCGTCTTTCAAGAAGGAGTAACTTTACATTTTGGTGAAATCTGTGATGGTCAATTTTTATGTGTCACAGAATTGCTTAATTTCTTTGTTAAATATTTTTAAGATTTTTGCCAGTGAAGCTATTTGGGCCTTGAATTTTGTGGGAAGGTTTTTAAATTCAAATACAGTTTACTTAATAGATATGAATTACTTGGTTTATTTCTTCTTGAGTGAGCTTTGGTAGTTTGTGTTTTTCAAGGAATTTGTTCATTTCATCTAAGTTGTTAATTTATTGACATATTATTACTTATAATATTTTCTTATCTTTAGAATCTGTAGTCTCTCATTCCTGATATTGGTAATTTGTTTTCTTTCTTTCTCTCTTGCTTACGTTGTGAAAAAATCTTGGTAGTGGTGTATTAATGTTTATGTTTTTAGTTTTCCTAAACAACCTGATTTTTGTTTTATTGATTTTCTCTCTTGCTTTCTAAAAAATTTTAATTGAATTCCACTTTAATCTTAATTATTTTCTTTCTTTTGCTAACGTTGGATTTAATTTGATCTTATTTCTCAAGATGTATGCTGAGATCACTGGGTTGAGCCTTTCTTCTTCTTTTTCTTCTTATTAAACAGTATTATAAAATCTATTGCTTTAGAAGCATCCCTCAAATTTTGATATTTTGTGTTTTAATTTTTGTTGAATTGAAAAACTTTAATTTTTCTGTTTTTCTTTGGGTTATTGGTTATTTATAAGGGTGTTATTTTATTTCTAAATATTTGAGGATTTTCCAGAGATATTTCTATTATTGATTTTTATTTTAATTTCATTGTGTTCAGAGAATATATTATGTGTATTGACTTTTTTTTTTTTACATTTATTGAGATATTTTATGGCCCTGAATATGCTCTATCTTTGTAAATATTCCAGGTTCACTTGAAAAGACTATGTATTCTGCAGTTGTTGGGAGTGCTGTTCTAAAATGCCAATTAAGTCAAATTTGTTTGTTATTTTCAAGTCTTCTATATCCTTATTGATGTTCTGTCTGCTTTTTATATCAATTATATTTAACTATAGTTGTGGATTTACCTATTTTTACTTAAAGTTCTTTTTTACTTTTTGCTTCATCTATTGTGAAGCTCTATTATTAGGTGTACAAATGTTTATGATTTTTGAATCTTTTGTTTGGCAGGTAATGGGCACAGCTTTGACATATATCCTAGTAACAAATCTAACACAGCTTAATCTTCTTTGGCAAATCTTCATTTTATACACCTCTAAACAAAAAGATACTTCTTTTTGTTTTGAAGGAAAATGTGAAATGTGGTCATTCCTCTTGCTACAGTGATTTGTTTGACTAATATGAAACATATGCTATTTGGTGCTCTGTTTCTATGGCTTTCTGTGTATTCAGTCTCTCAGTTCAATGCTGAATCATAACATAATATTTTCAAAGATATTTTTCATCGTAATTAAACTCTATACATGTAGTTTCAACAGTACGCAAACTCCAATGAAGAGATGACAATAAGAGCAGCTGTGACCAAGTTGGAACATGTGCAAGCAAAGCCAATTATATCTGATTGCAGTCTGAATGACTCTAAGTGTAACACATACCTTGATGTTTAAATGTGAAAAAAAATGTCTTAGTCTAAGAAATATGGAATGTGTTAGATAGGATTCTACAAAGTAATGGATGAAACAGCCAAGATTACTGTCCTCAGAAGTTTATATTTTGTTGTGTAGAGGCCAATAGGAAATGAGTACAAACTAAGTGAGATAATTCTCACCCCTGGTATGTACTATGAAGAAAAGAATGACGAATGTAATAGAAAGTTAATGGGGTGGAGTGAAAGTGCCTTTTGTTAGGCTAAGTGAAGGCCTTTCTGAGATTGTCATGAGTGAGATGAATGACATTGGCTCCCAGTGAGTGAGAAGAAACCATTGGGGTGACCTAGGGGAAGAGTATTTGCATGAGAGAGAGCAAATAGAAAGCCTTTTGGTCAGGTGTGAGCTTGATACTAGAGAAACATGAAGAAAATCAATGTGGCTAGTGGTCAGTGAGTGAGGTAATCATGGCACCAGGTGAAGGTAGAGAGTGGTTGGTGAGGGTTGTTTTTGCATTAGAGTCTCTAAAGTTGAGCCAGAAGATTAAATATTCCTTTAGTATAATACATTAAACACACTACAACTCATGGATCTGTTTCATTTCCACCCTGATTGGGGACTAAAAGCAGATGAAATGACATAGTTTGCAAGTAACACAGGGTGCTTAGCATCAGTACTGCATGCAATATAGCACTTGGATATATGTTTCCATGTGTTACTTGCAAATTGTATCATCTGTTTTAGCCTTTTCACTCTGAGAAGAAAGGGCCATGTTATATTGGTATTAATATATTATATTAATATTATATGGCTTCTCAAAAGTGTGGTTATGGTTGGAGACATGATAAGTAGAATAGGTTTGATGCAAGATTAGCATGTTTCCTGGCAATTATATTAACCTATTAGCACTTAGAAGAAGTATAATTAGAACATCTTTCTGTAGGGCAATCTGAAAATATGTATTAAAAAATCTAAGTATTTTTTATTATACTTTATCTAAGAAAGTATGAAAGAAGTAATCAGAAAGACAAGGATACTTTTAGCAAGGATGTTCATTGAGCTTTTTTTTATAATAGCAAAAAATTTGTCAACAAGTTAATATTGGAAGACAGAATTACCATGGAATATTATGAAGTGTTAAAGTTGTGATATAGAATTATGCTTCTTGACATGAAAAAGAGTCTAAAATATTTTAAGTAAAAATATGGGTAGAGGCAGAGTATAATTCCAGTGTAACAAGAAAATAACAAGTTTGTGTATGTGTGAACAGAAAAAGAAAAAAATGGCCACGTTTAAAATTAGAAACAGTGGTTACTTTTTTTTGTAGTGGGATAATCAGTAAGTTTACTTTTATTTTTATACATTTTTGTATTGTGTGAGTATTTTATAATGAACATACATTGCATGTATAAAATAATTGGGAAAAATCTCTGTATTTTCAAAAAACATATAAAGGTATATAAAACATATAAAAAGTAAAAAGATTTATGAAGTAAAGCTAAGAACACACTTGGGGCAAGTGCAGAAGAAGGTGGTTTCTGGCATTGTGTCTGACACATAGTACATAACAAATAGAAGGTGATTGTTAAGGGCTGACTTTTGTACCCTCCAAAATTTGTATGTCAAAGTCCCAACCCCACTGTACTTTAGAATATAATTGTTTGGGGCTAACGTCTTTAAAGAGGTGATTAAGTTACAAGGAGGCCATTTCAGTGGGGCCTTAACCCAATATGACTGGTGTACTTATAAGAAAAGGAAAAAACACCAGGGATGCACACACACAAATGAAAGGCCATAGAGGACACAGAGAGAAGGCATCTGTAAGCCAAGGAGAGAGACCTCAGGAGAAACCAGGCCTTGATCTTGGACTTCTATTCTACAGAACTGTAAGAAATTACTTCTCTTGTTTAAGCCACCCAGTTTGTGGTACTTCTAGTGGCCCAAGCAAACTAATACAGCACTCAAAAATCATGGCTACTTATATTGATAAGAGTTTTCAAATTCCAGGTTTTACACTAAGTACATTACATGCATTATTTTATTTGTTCATCACAAAATCTGATGAATTTGATGCTTCAATTCATACCCACTTTGCAAACAAGATAACTGAGGCTTAGAGAACCTTAAATAATTCTTCACAAAACTAGAACTAGGTTTCAAATGTAGGTTGTCTGATGCTATAACTTCTACCTTCCAGCACTGTACAACTCTATAGTAGCACAAAGTTAGGATCCCGGGAAGCTGACATGGCAAAAACCAATGATTTGGGATGTCATTTCATCTATAGATAATTCAGCACAATATAACTATTTTCATATAATGTATATAAATTTTATGTCTTTTTTTGTTGTTAAAAAACTCTTCTTTATAAGGTAAAGAGGTTTCATGATATTTGGTTTCTTTCATTTTGGATCACGGCGGTATAATCCCACACGACTCAGTGGGAAGAATAACTATGTGCTAAAATTGGGACCTTGGAAACTAACAGAGACCAAGAACAAAAAGGAAGTTATAATTTTGAATTTGAAGCCCTTAACTAGCTAGTGCTCCCTGACAGTTTGCTTGGCCCTTTCCTTGTGGGTACTCTTTCATGTACTCTTCAAATATCTTTTTCAGGAAGGTCCCACTGTCAGTGAAGAAATTTAATTTCTGTGAGATTAAGAACATCTCTAAACTCACAGGTCTGGTAAGTGCTCTTATTATTAGTTTTTAAAAATTTCTAAAGTAACACTGGTGGTGTGGAAATATAGGTCCTCCCGTGGCATACTTGAAAGAGAACCATGTTCATCAGGGAAATTAACCCTTTCTCTGCAACCATTAATTCATATTTATTTTATGTTCACTCTAGAAGACATTTGGGATGTGACTGTATAGAAGAAAATATGGACCCCTCACCCTAAGGAACTTTGACTTCTGATAGCTTAGACTTTGAAAGTTTACTTCCCCAAAATAACTTATTGGAGACTAATTGAGAAAGGAATGGGGGGAAATCACTCTTATAATTCAAGGGCTTCCTAAATAATACTTACATTTAATCATTTAATGAGTTCTTACTATGTGCCATGCACCATGAAATACCTTATTTAATCCTTAGGAGTTCCTCTGAGACTAGCACTACTGTTATGTTCAATTTCTATATTCGGAAATGAATGCCTAGGGAGACTGAGGAAAGTATCCAAATAGCATGTGGACATAGACAGCTAAATCCATCTCTGGGAACTTCCCTCAACCAAGTGAATGGTCCTCATTCAATAAGGAGTTCAGGAGCCATGCAGAACTCACCCTAGGTTTGGCTGAGGCTTTCTGGTTTATCTTCTCCTGCTGCTTAGTCTTACTTTTCTTGACCTCTTACAAGTGTCCTTTCTTGACCTCTTACAAGTGTCCTTTCTGAGACACCTTCCCCAAACACCTCTTGTACTCTAATCTCTGCTCAAAGTCTAGTTCTTGGGAAACCTGATTTAAGTCAGATGCCAAATAAAATTTTATTATTTGTTCATTCATTCATTCATTCATTCAAACATATTCCATATAATATTAAACACTTGCTGTTTCCTGGGCACTGTTCAAGTTTATAAGAATATATTGGTATTCCTGAAAGTAAGATCCCTGTGGAGCTTCTTAATGCTTCTACTTTAAAAAAAAAGTGCTTTAATCTAGGAGAAAGTCTTAGTCCTATATCATTATTAAATATTCCTTAGTTGTTTTTTGACTAAATTATAAAAATTAGTCAATATAGATACTGATTTGGGTTGTAGAATCTCTCATCCCAAATTATTGAAATAACTTCTTCCCAGGTCTTCCTAACTAAAATCCCTTTGTTTTATCTTGTCCTGACTTTTCTTCTTGAAAAGCAAATCTGATTAATTAAAGCATCCGATATGATACAACTTTCTTGTGGCAAGCAGGCTCTTTGCAAACTAGCTCCATGCAATATCTTTAGATTAAATTCCTGTCACTACTCCCTTATAACTTAACGGGAGCCCTCACTGATACTTCTTTTTCGTCTCCATACAGAAATAATTGCGACGGTCATGTTCTTGAGACTTTGTACATTATTCCCTCTTCCTAAAAGGGCACTCCATCTCCTAGATCATCTGCAGCCCCTGTCCACATTTCCATTTATTAACCTTCTGGCTTGAATGTAACCTCTCAAGTTTTCATGGCTAATTATCTTCCCTCCTCCATGCAATATCAGCCAAATACAGGAGGATGATTCCTTTCTCTTCTGTCCTTCCATGATATTTTGTAAATTCATCCTTTGCACACTTTATCAATATGCATTGCAGTTACTTATTTGTAACATCCTTGAGAGCAATGACTATGTCTTGTTTATCTTTATATTTCCGGAATTATACTGTGTGTATGCAGCAAAAAGTGAATGTAGTTTAGTTGAATACATCTCTCATTTTCCTATTTGACTATCAGAGATACAGAATTAGCATTCCATTTTATTGGATTTCATTTAAACAATGAAAGCAATATTTTCATATCAGTTCATATTAGTTTCTCCAGGGTAAATTTCAACTGAGGAGAAATAGATACACAGTGATGTTAGTACCTTTCCTTCATTTAAATGGTCTATTTCTTTGTTTTTGCTGCTATTTACCATTGTCTTTTTGCACTGACTTAGTTCATAATGCAAATCTCTTTAGTCAATAGATATGCTTGGAATAGCTAGCTTGTGGTATGCTATTTGAATAACTTTTCAGTATTCAACCTTCTGCATAACAAGTATTGTGAAAGAGACTTGGGGGCTTCTGTAGGGAGAGAGGACTGGCAGGAGAAGGATGAGTTATATGTAGAGCAAGAGAAGGAAAGGCTGGGACTTTTTTCCAGTTTGGAAGAGGCCAGTCATCTTTCCCATAAGTAGTATCGGTTTAATTTATAAGGATGGTTTCTTTACCTGAAGAACTGCATATAAACAATAGGTACTAGTGTGTATGAATAGTGATAGCATTAACTGTATCCCTCCACTCCTGCTCTCCTTTTCACTCATAATTGAGCTTCTTGTGGATCATTAAACCCACTAGGATTCTCCAGACTTCCCACTTTGCATCTCCTTCCTCTTGTTCTCCCTCATACATGCACCTAAAATACTCCTATTCAGTCCTCAAATGTCACCTCTCCTTTCAGGCTTTCCTGATTCCCCCACATCAAAGCCAGTTATTATTTTTCTTTTGTGATGTCATGTTAGTTTGTTTGTGTTCATGCTATTATTCAGGCAACCAGGATCCAGTTTTTTGTTTGCATGTCTCCAAAAGAGAGGACAAGTCTTACACACCTTGGCATTCTCAAAAGTTGTATCGTGAATGGGGCAAAGCAATTATTAGAAAATTATGTACTGAATAAATGATTCAGTGATTCAGAAGAAATATTTATCAAGGATGTTTTTTGCATATTACCTAAAAGAACTCTTCCAAAATGTTCACGCATTTCATCAATAACTTGGTCTTACTCAAGATGATGAAAAGATTAGTACATGGCAAAAGCAGATTACAATTAGAGATACCACTGACCTATTTTTTTATTTGTTTCTCTTTTTGTCAGATACGAAAGGTTTTTATGATTTAAACCAGAAAACTTCATTCTTAGATCTACGTGACTATTATTAGATGCGGCATAAGCCTTTAGTATGTTGTATTTAGGAAACCAGAGCTAGTGTGTGATTAAAAATGTCAATAATGTAAACCTGATAGAATCTTACTCTTCATGGAAATAAATGGTCCAAGTGTGTACAACAGTAAGGATGTTAGGATCGGCTTAGTTGGAGAGAGATGTACAGACATATATAATATTTTATGCATTTTAATGAGTTTTGTGATTGATCATATTTGTGCCACTATGTCCACTATTTCTTTAAAAATATTGGCTAATTTATGGAAAAGAGTATAAAGATTCCTCAAAAAATTGAGATAGAATTAGTATATGACTCAGCAATCCCTCTTGTGGATATTACCCAAAACATTTAAAAACATCCACAAAGATATATACACCCCAAAGTTCATTGCAACATTTTTCATGGTTGTCAAGATATGGAAACAATAGAAGTGTCCTTTGATAGATATGGTACATATATATAATGGAATATTATTCAGCCATAAGAAAAGATGAAATACAGCCATTTGTGACAATATGGTTGAATCTTGAGATTGTTATGCTAAGTAAAATAAATCAGACAGAAAAGATCGACAACCATATGATTTCACTCATATGTGGGATATAAAACTGAAAGCAACAAACAAACAAGACAAATAAACAAAACCTCATAGACACAGACAACAGTTTAATGGTTACCAGAGGGAAAGAGGGTAGAGGGGAGGTAAGAAGGGATAAAGGGAGTTAAATATATGGTAATGGAAGGAAATTTGGCTTTGGGTAGTGAACACACAATGCAACATACATATGACATATTATTAAATTGTACACTTGAAACCTATATAATCTTATTAACCAATACCACCCCAATAAATTCATTAAAAAGATAAAAATATTGGCTGGTAACTTGCTCTAATTTGGTGAATACCTGTTCCTTCTAAAATTTATCTCTGTATGCTTTTCAGTATTACAGATTTGTTATTTTGAGAAGGAGGAAAGAACATTTAGTTAAACTTTTAAATAATCCCCTGCCCTAAACCATTTACTAAATGTGAAAATGGTTACTAGTAGCTTATATCAGCTACAAATGTTGGATGATGTGGGTGAATTCGCTGTCCCCCAAACAAAGTTACTCACCAATTGTACTAATTATAATTCAGCTTCTATACTACTTTTTAAATTTTATTAAATTTATTGGAGGTGACATTGGCTAGTAAAATTATATAGGTTTCTAGTGTACAGTTCTATATCATCTGTATATTGTATTGTGCATTCACCACCCAAAGTCAAATCTTCTTCTCTTAAGTGGAAAGCTATTTCCATTTACTCTCTTCCACTAAGTTAAAAAACAAACAAATGGAACTTTCTGAATATTTGAAATAGTAGCTTTTAAGGACAGGGTTGGTGCTTGAAACCTGAATCCCCTGGAACTAACCAGAATATGTCACTGAAGCTAGAAAAGTGTAATTCTGATGTATGGGCCTTCCTGAGGCAAGCTAAACTCAAAAGGTGTTTAGGGAATTGTAAACCAAAATGTTCCATCTTTAGAACTTAGTCAGGGTTAATGGAAGGAAAGTGTCATAGTTGTGGCTATAGTGGCTGGTCCCTAAGGTTTGCTCTAGGTTACAATGTCATGTAGTCTGGTCTCCTAGGTGGTTTGTAATTGACAAGGCCATAAGAATCAATCTACAGGGATGAAACAAGCTATAGACTAATAAACAAAAGGCACCAACAAGCTGTTTGGGTTCTAAGGAGGGATATTCTGTCTTGAAAATATCACTATCATGACACCCGTAACTGCTTTTTTGGGGTGACTATTTTTTAAAAATAATTTTGTATCTCAATAATAGAGTGTGAATTTCTGGAGTGTTAATTTTGTATTTTCAGTGGCACAGACCCTGTTTGGAACACACACACAAACACAAATACACACACACACACACACACACACACACACATGATATATAGAACAATCATTTTTATCATTTGAATCTTACCCTGATTTGATACTCAATTATTGAAGAAGGAAGGAAGGCAAGGAGGAATAAAAAAACAATTCTTAACCTAGGCTTTCCCATTAATTTGACTTAATCTGGACTTTTCCTTGGGAAAGTCAGTTCTTATATCTCAGATTCTTCATCTGCAAAATGGTTAGATAAGATTAAATATATTTTCTAAATATTTTCCAAATTTAATATTTTATAGTTCCTTTGAAATGTTTTTTTGGTATCAAAAGAGAGAATATTATGTAATGAATTGCTGGAAAACAATATGTTTAATCAAATATCGAGGAAGTAAACCTTATCAGTATCTGCTGCCATTTCCAAAAATTTTGGCCAGCCTTCATTGTAGGGGGATTACTTTCCTTCTTGTGTCACTGGGCTATCAGAGTGGAGTGGAACATTTAATAAGTAACCCTGTGGAACTGAACTTGGGTCTCTTTGGCTTAAAAAAAGTTATCCCTTTTCTTATGGCTGAGTGATATTCCATTGTTTATATGTACCACATTTTCTTTATTCAATCATTATCGAAAAACACTTCATTTATTTCCATGTCTTGGACACTGTGAATAATGCTACACAAACACTGGGAAGCATGTATCTTTATGGATAAATGTTTTTAAAATTTTAGGGTAAATATACAGAAGGATTGCTAGGTCATATACTAATTCTATTCTTAAGTTTTTGAGGAAACTTCATACTGTTTTTCCATGGTGGCTATACCAATTTACATTCCCACCAGCAGTAAATGAGAGTTCTTTTCACCGCACAACCTCTCCAACACTTATTATCACTTGTTCTGTTGATAATAGCCATTCTAACAGGTATGAGGTAGCATCTCATTGCAGTTTTGATTTTTATTTCCTAATAGATAAGTGAAGCTGAGCATCTGTTCATATATGTGTTGGTTATTTGTACCTCTTCTTGGGAGAAGTGTCTTATCAAGTCCTCTGGCCATTTTTAAATTGGATAAATTGGATTTTTTTATTTTTATTTTTGAGTTACATGAGTTCTTTGTATATTTTAGATATTAGCCCCTTATTGAAGGTGTTGTTTGCAAATATCTTCTCCTATTCAAAAGGCTGCCTTTTTGTTTTCTTGATGGTTTCTTTTGCATTGTAGAAGCTTTTTAGTTTGACATAGTCCAATTCATGTATTTTTTATTTTACTTCCATTGCCTTTGAGGTCAAATTCATAAAATCCTCTCTAAAACCAAGGTCCTTGAATTTAGTATCTATGTTTTCTTACATGCAGTTTATTGTTTTATGTCTTATATTTAGGTCATTAATCCATTTTAAGTTAACTTTGGTGTATGATGACAAATAGCAGTCTAGGTTTATTCTTTTTCTTGTGACTTTCCAATTTTCCCAGCACCATTTGTTGAAGAGGCCTTCTTTTCTCCATTGTATGTATGTTTTTGGCTACTTTGTTGAAAATTATTTGCCCATATATATGTGAGTTTATTTCTGGACTCTCGCTTTTGTTCCTTTGATCTGTGTATTTGTTTTCCTGCCAATATCATGCTGTTTTGATTATTGTCACTTTGCAGTATAATTAAAAATTAGGCTGTGTGGTACTTATGGCCTTGTTCTTTTTTCTTAGGATTGCTTTTGCTATTCAGGCTTTTGTCATTCCAGACAAATCTGTTGAATTTTTGTTGTATTTCCTTAAAAAATGTCATTGGGATTTTAGAAAAGATGAAATACTGCCATTTGTGACAACATGGATGTATCTTGAGATTATTGTGCTAAGTGAAAAAAGTCAAACAGGAAAAGTTGAAAACCATATGATTTCACTTATATGTGGGATATAAAACTGAAAGCAACCAACAAACAAGACAAATAAACAAAACCTCATAGACACAGCCAACAGTTTAGTGGTTACCAGAGTAAAAGTGGGGAGAGAGAGAGGTAAATAAGGGTAAAGGAGGTCAAGATTTTACTTTGGGCAGTCAATGTACAATGCAGTATACAGGTTATGTGTTATTGAATTGTACACTTGAAACCTTTATAATTTATTAACCAAAGTTACCCTATAAATTTAATTTAAAAATTATCCCTCTACACTTAGTCAGAAATATTTAAAAAATGAATAAAGGAAGTAATATTAACTTTATTGGGGTAAAAACAATTTTTTGTGCCTTCAAGATGATAATATGCACAATTTATCTTTTTAGATATTTATGTGAATTATGGTAAACAGTTGTTGGTCAGGGAATAATGAACCCCTTCAGAAATCGTAATTTTCCACCAGCTAGTTAGTAAAATTATTGATTGGTTACTTCTTAAATTGTTAAATGTTTGTTTACTTGAATCTGTTTTCTGTTTAAATATTTTCATGAGTTCTCATTCTTTTATTTGCCCAAATTATTTCAGGAGAAGATCTTTGGTGTTTTCTTTAGTAATACCATTATTTTACATAAAACTTGTGAAATTATGAGCTGGTATCTCTGAATACTTTGAAAACTGATTTATGTGGCTAATTTACATGAAGAAAGGATGGGGAAGTGCCCGAGCCAGCCGGCTAAGATCGAACAGTTCCCGAGAGGGGGAGTGAGGATTGAGAAAAAGAGAGAGAGAAGATAGAGCGAGACAGAGAGATAGAGTTGGGAGGGCTAACAGTGAATACTGCGACCCGAGTTTATTTAGCACAGCATATATATACCCTTGGAAGAGTGGGAGAAGCAATACCCACACATATGCAAATGATTGCTGACCTTTACATAAGTTCTCTCAAAACATCCTTGTTCCTGTTTTGTCTCTTATTCCCTGGGGCAAGGAACATTCAACATTAAGCCAAACTTCCTCCTTTACTAACTGAGCTATCCATTAAGCCAAACTTCCTCCTTCAGTAACAAACTATCCATTAACGAGCCCATCTGCTCTGCAAACTTCTAGCTTGCAGGCAACTCCAACCCTGTCTGCAGGGCATTCATCAAGAATGGCTCCCAACAGAGAAGTCTGTGAATTACAATTGTAGAAGTGTGAGTGTGTGTTCTCACAATTGTTTAAATAAGTCTATCATGAACAGAATGATAGGGACCTTGCTTAAATTCCCTTATATTATCAGAATATGAGATGAGTAAAATATAAAGAAGATAAAAATGTAACTCAAGCCTGCTCTTCTCATTTAGAAAAGGAATTACGGATGACTTTTGAACTGCGCATGTCCTCATATATGTGAATTTCTAAAAATAAATACTGTAAATGTATTTTCTCTTATGATTTTTCTTAATAATGTTTTCTCTAGCTTTATTGTAAAAATACAATACACACACACATATCATATAAAATATCAAAATGTGAGTTAACCAACTTTATTTTATCAGTAAGGCTTCCAGTCAATAGTAGGCTATTAGTAATTACGTTTGGGGGAAGTCAAAAGTTATATGTAGATTTTGATTGTATGGAAGCTGGCACCCCTAATTCCCACATTGTTCATGGGTCAACTGTATAGGGGAAAGCCCTAGAAATTCTCTCTTTAGGGAGATAGGAAATTGTCTGGACATATACTCATAGTGGTAGAAACCTCTTAAAATATAGCTTCTAGAAATTCTTTTCTTGTGAATTTCTGGTACAGGAAAGCCATAGAAATATGTTATCACCAGTTGGAAGTCTGGCTCACACCACAAATCTGAACTCCTATTGGAGAACTTTTACCTGGACAGATTATACAGCTAAGTTCTATTATAGCCAAAAGCATGTTTGCCTGAGGAAAGGAGGAAAGAAGTTCAAACCTGAAGCTAGTGTGGTGGTGGCCCAGCTGCTTATACCAGGTGTCTCCCAGCATTCCCTTGGCCCAGTTCCATTAGCCACACAGGTGAAGAGAAGAGTAGTCAATGGGTATACTTTGATCTTTTTACTCCATTAACATTCCCAGACTCTTAGTCTGTGCCATGTTATATTATCCTGGAGTTTGGCCAGTCCAGGTCAGCATTCATCTTGGAAACACAGGGAAGGGGAATGAGACCGATAGAAGCCTAGAGCTTCTTTTAGAAGCTTACACATTTCACAGAGATTTTGTTAGGCGAGAATGTGATAGGCGAAAAGGTGACTATTAAGTGGCCCACTGTGTAGCATTTGTGAAAGTACCTTGTAAAGTCAATTATTATAAAAAATTATGGCTGACTATAATGATTAGCCTAATTATAATTATTCTTTAAATCTGAATTATATAATATGAGCCTATCAGAATAAATAAACCAGCCAGAATTTGAATTAGTTTTGTGATCTAGCTACATTTTAGAGGAAAAATTTTTGTTTAATATTATAAAGAAAACATTAACATATGTAAATGAGTATATACAGAATTAATATTATTTTTTTTTCACATTGACAATGCCAGTGTTATAGATTAGATATATCCATTTATCTAAAACCCATGGGAGCAACTCTCCCATAACGTTGCCTACATTAGAACATCAGCAGCCTCACTTCTGATCCTCATCAAAATTAGATCCAGGTTAAAGGCACTGTTTTAGTCACTGGGTCCTATTTTCAAATCTATATGTCTACCTTCCTCTCTCCGTATACCGTCTCCCATGCCATGAAACTGTGTTGAGAGTACAGTCAATTGCCAAAAATAAAAGTTTCTCAATTAGAAATTTCTAACAATTTTTTTATTTATTCAAAAAATGCTCTCATACTCTCAAAACTCTCTTTTTAGTACATTTTTTGAATAGGTTCATGTACATCTAGCAGTAAAGGCTCAATCCTTACATTTTTTGGTTATAATCAGTTTAAGACTATCCTGTGAAAGAAGTAAAAGCACAAACGAACTCAGAAATTATAGACTAGCATGTATAATTCATGCTGCACAAGCCATATCTTTAAATATATTTAAGTTGTGAGAATAATTGTTTTTGTCTTCATAGTCAATTAATTCACATTTTGCTAAGTATTACATTACAGGTATATTTAGTTTTTCTTGTGCGATCCTATTCTTGCTTCAAATTCGTATGAGTTGTACGGAACTTGTATCATGTATTTTACTTGTAGAATCCTGCAATTTTCTTTTCTATTTACTCACACTTTACTGTTGGCATGAGAAGATTTGATCCCATCAATTTTCTTTTTATGAGTTGATTTTGATAACTATATGCTTTAAAGAGTAAATTTTAAGATTCAAATGTTTCTTCAGTTGCTGAAAAGCTGTCACTCAGAAGCAAAACACTGTGTTTTAAACAAATAAGAATGTTTAACATGTAAGTAATCAGTGTGATGTGATGTGATGTGACAACTACACCTCAGTGCAGAAACTTGATACAATTCTTTATTATCTTAAATGGGAAAAATATTCTTCATTCCAGGGGTACCTACATGCAAAATGTTCACTGAAATATAGGATCTTTGGGATTTGGTTGAAACCTTGAATGTCAATTTAACACATCTTCCTGGGTCAGTTATGATTGCAAGTGCATTTACATTAATAAATTCTAATGTGATAACTTCTCCCTCAGTATTAAAAAAAATCATATTTTATCCTTCTGGAGAATGCAAGGCCAAAACTATAGGCCATTTCTTATGAGATGAGATATTCACTGCATTGGATGCTGCTCTCCATCAAAACAGAGAACAGTGGCTTCACAAGCATTTATTAGTGGCATCCTAAAAATGCACAGCTGCTAATTTTCTGATTTTTGAAATCAATATATAAGAAGCCTTTCTTGAGGGTGAGATCTAATACTTTCAAGAACATTCCTCAAGGAAGTCCCATACACATACACAATTGTGGTCTCTCTTTATCTCTGTTTCTCTTGCTTGCTTTTGTGGAGGATTTTCTACTTGCCTTTATGTTTGGTTTGGGTACATCACATTATTATACTTGATCCTGATATATCTTTTGATAGATGCATTCGTTTTGACACCAGTATTCTTCTGCAGTCTAATGACCAACTCCATTTTGTGTCAGATTACTCAAAAGTTGGTAATAACCACTTTAACTGGAAGTAAATATGTTTCTCACATGTTATAGAGTTTACATGTGAATAGAAGTTTGAAGCCAACAAAATAGAAGTGAGAGAATGGACTCACCAGGTATTAAAAAGTACTCATACTAGAAGCAGCACTTATTGTGTGCTGTTATGTGAAAGGCAGTGTTCTGAGTGCTTTTCCTGTTTTATCTGTTATACCTGAAAACAAACACTAGTTAGGTAAGAACAGAATGATCTCTGCAAGATGGTTACTATTATTATCTCCATTTAACATGTGAGAAACCAGAGACAGAGAGAAGTTATATAATTTGCTGGAGCTCATGAAGCTGATGAGTAACTGAACTTGAATTCAAACCCCAATTAGCTCAGAGACTAAGCTCTTAACTGCTATGCTAACCTCCTCTCTAGGAATAGGCAGTTGTAGCTAAAAGTCAAGACATATGGGAAGAGGCATGTTGAATATTTAAAAAATCTTTAAATGATACTTAGAACCACTTCTAATAACAATGACAGGTAGAGAACTATGCTAAATATTTTGCAAGCATTATCTAATTTAACCTTTGAAATAATGCTAGATTTCAGACACCTTTATATCCATTTTATAGATAAGAAAACTGAGCTGGGTTTCAATCTCAGCTGTGGCATTTTAAACACTATGGTCTTAGATATATTTCATCTCTCAGGCTCCAGCTGATTCTAAACTCCTTGTTTATTCTATTTGCTGTGCTAAGAAAAAAAAATACATACACACTAATTCCATTTGCTAGCTTTAAGAGTGGTAGTCAACTCCAGGCATGACCAATAAAAATTTATTTGATCACACAGTATTTACCTAACTCTGAAGAGGGAGACAGATTTCCTCTAGCTCAGTAACAAAGAATAGCTCCCACACATCCCCATCCATTATCAGGAAAAGGTGGGTGTTATATTCTCATAAATAGAGAAGCATATTTCCCCCTAATCCTATTACTGATAGCATCTAAATTTAATAACACAAATGCTCACCTATAAATAAGAGGAATAAAAACTTAACTTGCCACAGGGGAAAAAAATGCTACGATGTAACAGACACAGGAATAAGTGATATTTCTGGGAAGGTCACTGCCTGAGGCTGCTTGATAAACTCTAGCCCTTTCCTGTACCCACTGTTTGATGTTTAAGCTTCAGATGCCAAGACAGGTTATAATAAACTGTCCAACAGTTTCTCACTTAGACTTCTCAAGAAGGTGACAAAATAAAATCAATGTAAGGCTGTCAAAATAGAGGCTCATCACTGAATTATATTTTGCTCAAGTAACCCATCTGAAACTGAATGTGTCCTTTGCTCAACTCTTGAGAATTCAGTCAATGGGAATACCAAGGGCTCCAGCGACCATTTCCCACCCATGTCCCTTTTAAGAAAAATGCAGATAAACTCCTGAGTCGACCTTGTTCTAATAGGTCTCCTTGAAGCAAGGTCATCATAATTCTCACTCACATTTTTCTGCTGTCTTGTCAGATGAATCCGTGAAATTCACAGATTAACTCAAGTCTCTCACTTAGACATTCTAAATGCACCAAATGTTCAAGTGTAACAAAAAATTACACATCTGGTAATTCTGTGTGTTATTTATAGCCTTTCTGATAGAGGCATAATTGATTCAGAAATGTAATTTACAACTTGGCATCTCCATTTCAAAGCCTCAATTCTATGACATCCACCAAGAGAGTAATCTCACTTCTGTGGGGGAAGCAGAGATAATGATTGTAAAGAATTTCTGTATGATAGCCTCATGCTTTTGCATAAAGTTTTTCTTGCTCCTTGTCTCTCATTTGCAAAGTGGGCAATATTCATGTCAGCCACACACTTTTAATTCCACGGTATGATTTATGGAGACTTAAATGGAGCATAAATTTGATCGACAAACCCGGGGGTGATGGCAAATGCCTAAGGCAAGTTTCTCTTGCCCTCTATTTTTAATTGCAATCCTCGTAAGACAACACTCCTTAATTTAAGTAGGTAATTGTTCTTTTCAAAGAGAACATTTATTACTTAGTTCCATTTTGAAAACTACTAAGGAATACTAAAACATTTTTTTTTTAATCCAAGAATATTCATGAAATTGCTTTACCCATTTCAGTCTCTGGCTACCACACCCTTCTTAAACATAAAATTAATGCTTCACTTATTGTTCTAGTCCCTGTCTAGGCCTTATGCATATTTTGAAGAAGAAAAGCTTATGTTGGGGGAATTAATTTCCACTAGTTAATGTGGTCCAGAATGAGTTTTATCGAAATAAGTCTAGATATCTTATATTCATCCTTGTGCCCCCCAATGCATATACATATGTAATCTATGTAATGTAAGTCTATTTCAGTTTCTAATTAGCAGCTTGGGTTTCTCTCTGGTGCCAAAAATTGATCTTCCCATCCCTTTAGCCTTGCTGGCCCACCTAGATGCATGGACTATATTGTTATCTGTGCAATTTATGACACTAGGAGCTATTTAAAAAAATTTCAACAGGCCCCTTCCATTCATTGAGCTCAGCTTTCTGGACTTGCTCTTGGTTTCCTTTTCTGCTTTTGATATTGGTGTTTGACTCCACCATTGCTACCCATCTAACTTGCAGCATTAGCTCTGCCCTGAGAGTCCAGTTGTGATATTTCACATCTACAAATATGACTCGTTTTGGTTAGAGATAGTAGATAAAGTCAGAAGTCACTGTGGCCCTTTTGCTTTTCTGTTATTTTTTTGCTTGATGAATCACAGGAAATCAAATATACTTCAAAGCATAATAAGCAAACAAAAACCACACATAAACCAAATATAAAAGCTGTTATCATAGTTATGTATTTTTATCTCTCTAGTGAAAAATTTCAAAACTTTTTTTTTACTTTGAAAAGGAAATGCTATTTTCTTTTTTATAAATGTTCTAAGATTTATTTACCTATTTCCATACTTAAGCATTTTGCTTACTTATTAATTTTGTGTAGTCAAACCTTGATAAACATCTTGTTATTTATTAAAAATTCTTTATGGAGGACTTAGTATGTGCGAGGCTCTGTTTGTGCCTTGGAAATTCAACAAACACAGTTGCTAAATTTAAGAATCTTAGAAAAGAAATTTAGAGAGGAATGGAAAAATGGCAATAACATAATTTTGTAAACAGTGCTGAGTGTATACAGTAAGTACTACATACAATAGGAAGTCAGAGAAAACTTTAAGGAAGTGCTACTCTAGACTCAATCCTGAAGGGTGAATGAGAGTTAACTGATTAATGAAAATATTGAGAAAGGAGTCACTTTTCTAAGTGTAGTGAATAGCAAATACAAAGCAAAAACATGACAAAAGGGAAAACTACAAGTAATTAAGGAAATCTGGAACACTGAGTATGAGGAATAACAAGATTTCTTGAGAAGATAGATTGGGTCAGTTCATGAAAAGACTTCTTCAAAATTTTAAGAAGTTTTTTTCTTTATCTTGAAGGCAGCGGAAGTCTTTAAAATGTTTTAATTGGGGGGAGTAACATAATTAGAAATGCATTGTGAAATATTATTGGTGGCTTTGTGGAGAATGCATTGGTGGAGAGCAAGGTAGACAGGGAGGCTAGCTAAGAAATTATTCCCATAAAGCAAATCATTGATGGTGATAGCTGGCATTAAGGTGGTAGGAGAATGGGAATTAGGATGCAGGAAAATAATGTATTTTTTTTTCTATTGATATTAATAAGACATAATGATTTTACTCAGCAAGTAAGAGAGAAGAAGCAGTCAAAAATGGTACTCATTGGGGAAACTATGGAGTCATGTGCTTAAAGAGGCACATATGAGAAGTCAGCCTATAAAGAAGTATTGGTGTAAAAGATGTGAGCTATTCATGAAGAATAGGCTGTTTGTTATATGATGTTTAAAAGAGAGATTTAGGTGGGGAGTAGAATAGAGATTTGAGAGTGAGAGAGATGTCAAATCTGATCATTTTATTAGAAGAGAATGCTAGAAATGAAATTATTCAGCAAAGGTTATTGATGCATTTGACATAGCAATATCTAGAAAGGTCACAGATGTTGGCCTGTTGGCACAATAATTTGGACTTTGGACCAGCCTGTCACTGTATTTTTAGAGACCTTTTGTACTCTGGCTTTATTGTTTGAGACCAGACTGTCTCCCTCCATTCCACTGTGGCAATACCAGAATGTCTGCAGAAGAACCATTTTCCAGCAGGACTCATTTCTCTGGTCCTCATGGGACAGGGGGAGATTAAATGCATGACATCTTTGAAGTGTTGTTCTGGCATTCTGAGCAGCAGATGGAATATTTCTACTCACAATAAATAACACAATGGAAGAGAGACCTTTTTCAATATCTGGCTTCCACTCAAATTGTTGACTCAGCTGTGATCCCTAAACATTTTAATTAATGTTTCAAAAGGAGGTTTTAGTAAAGCAAATGAGAGGCACCTTGATACATATCCATTTATGTACTGAGGCTTATGATCAGGGGACTCTGACATTCCCTAAAGATCTTATCTCTGTCTTGGGATAGACAGGGCTTCCACTCTGATGATAGGTCTGCATTCTTTCTACTATGTCACTCTGTTTCAGGAGAAAAGGAAAGGAATTAATCCATTAATCAGATGGTGAGCCATTGAGTGTTAGAGAACTGGCTTTGCATTTAGATAGGTTTGTGATTTTAGGAATGTGTTCAAATCGTTAGGTAGTTTATTAATTTCCTAAAAAAATAAAGTGACTGGGAAAAGTATTATATGTGAATCCAAACTATAATCCACATTATAAGATTTAATGCCATTTACCTAGGATATATAGGGAGTTTTTTTTGCTTTAAGTAGTAATTAGTATTTTATATTGGGTACTTGTTAGCTACCCAGAAGTTATGGTAAACACTTTACATGCATAGTTTGTTTTAAATTAACCACATATCTTTGGTATGCTTGCTATCAATATCATCATGTTGTAAAACAGTAATCTAACTTAAAAGATGAGATATCTTGTTTAATACCAGAGTAGGAATAGGTAGTAGAACCCATATTCAAACCCAGGTAGTCTGATTCCAGAAGATAAATTGGAGATTATCCAAGATTCAGAGTGAAATAATTCAGGAGTGTCTAGGACAGAAATAATTTTTATTCTTCTTCCAGGACTCACAATAATAATCTCACAAAGGGAGGCAGGTTAAAGCATGGCAACAGTGTCAGTGTGTTTGGAAGACAAGAATTTCTAAATGTCTTGTACAACACACTTTAGAAGATATAAGCCTCCTTGTATGATTTCTAGCAAAGAGTAAGCAGATTGACCTTCGGGTTTTATCCATTCTTACCCTTAATTAGCAAATATTTGTCTTCTGTGAGCAGAAACTGAATAGTCACTGGGGTTTAAACAAGTCATAATCCACATGAAAAGAAAACAGTAATTTCTTTTTGGGAAGTGATGGGATTTCGTTATTTGATTGGGTTCTTAAGGTCTTGACCGAGTCAGTGAATATCCACTGAATCCACAGTAGATCTCAGCAAACGCAAAAGGCCAAACTCCCTTTCTCTGATTAGTAAAGAAGTACTTCAGGTAGAGTCAATATGAACTCTGTAGGTGTGACATGATTGCTGAGAAAGGCCACGGGCAATCTCCTGTACCAGCGAACCCTTCACACACAGCTTTCCATTTGCTTTCTATCCTCGGTTGACCTCTGAAAGGTTGGTCATTTTCATATTCATATACATATATTTTTAAACATTCTCAATCAGCACTTTTAATAGCTCTGCTATAGCGGTTGGTTCTGTCTCCCATAGAACAAGTCAGCATTAATCTCTTGATGTTTAATAATACTGATTCATTTTCCAGTAATATTTCAATATTCATCAGTAATGAATTTTTATAAGGGCTGACCTTTGAGTCTCTTTTCTGTCATCTAAGGTAAGCTCAAGTTGACCTAGTGTGTCTGTAGATGGAGGATGATATTTGACATTGAAGGACTTCTAAGGTCAAACACAGAAGGTTACCAACTGTGTTGATAAATGGATATACTGTCAACAGTTGACACAGCACGCTAAGATATCTCATTATCCTAAGGGCTAAAACCCAGAAATGCTAGCAAACTAGTTAACAAAATGCAGCCCCACATTTCAATTAAGTGCTCATTTGTTAGTATTTACTGGGGAGTTATGTGCTTCTCTCACTTTCAGTTGATCAGTGGCTATAGGTTAAGTGGCCGAATCATAAGAATAGCCTGGGTTCTTAAATTTAAGATGAGTTTGGGCTTATTGGAATGCCAGTGCTTTGTCTACTCTTTTTCCAGCCTGGCATATCAAAGACTAAGGAACTCACCAGAGAATGAAATCAGTTAGACTGGCATGCCTACTTCTTGTAACTGATTCTTCACTTATAATGCCAGCATCTTAATCAGCATTCGTGAAAATCATATGACAGGGTCACAGACATAATCATATTGGAATTTTAAAACTCTTCATGATGGGGGGGGGTGTTGTTATATAATAATAAGAAAAGATAAAATAAAAAGATTCTTTGAAATCAAACCTAGGGTGGTATTACAGCACTACTGTTTACTAGCTGGGTAATTTAGATAAGTCATTTATCTCTGTTATTCTATTTGCCTACCCAATATCCAGTCCCATTTCTTCATTCTTTCATTACTTAATTCCTTCATTTCTTCACTTATGAAATACATATTACTTACTATGTGTTAGATTTTATTCTAAGCATTTTATAAATATTACCTTATTACTATGGCTGCACTCGAGTTTAGAATACAACTCACTGGCTTCCCTTACAGATAAGGTGATTATTTGATGTAGTTCTGAGCAAGAAGATTAAACTTTGGGTGGGGCTTCCAGAAAATTTGTTCTTTTGATAAAAAGGGTTAGATTGGGCTGCCATTGTCCTTTCTGTTCACTCTTTGCTCTTCCATATTCCTTTATCTTTCTACCTGGAACATACTTACAATGCCCAGCAGTCCAGCAACCATACTGAAGGAATCAGGATAAAAGCCACATGCAGAGGATGGTGTACTAGGGAGGCAGAAGGAACCTTAGTCCTTGATGACAATGTTGACTAGCCATCCTGCCACCTCAGACTTCCTATTACACGAGAAACAATGCTTTGCTCGTCCAAGTCAGGTTAGTTAGGTTTTCTATAGCCTGTATCTGAACAATTCTAATTGTTAAACTTCAATTTATTCATCTGTAAAACGAGAACTGTATTTTCTGAATAAGAAGATTGTTAGGATTAGACAGGATAGAGCATCTAAGGCACAGAACACATAGAATTATTCAGTAAACTCTAGTTCTTCTTGCCTTGTGGACATAAATTTTTATATTTGTTAACACTCATGGGGGTAGGGATAAAGGCAGGACATTACGTAATCATTGGGTTAGCATTTAAGGTATAATTTTCTCTTCTTTAATTTATTTTTTGTGTGTGCTTATTGACCCTACAGGCATTGCTATGAGGCACACAAACTGCCCACTCAATGTGAAGTCATGTCAAATTTGCCTCTTAAAATTTCTTATAGTCAATGTCGAGGTAGGACTAGAGAATGGGAACTGCTACATTTTTTGAAAAATATGTGCTTCGAGGATGGAATCATATGCTTTCGAGTCCCATCTCTTCTATATGTGAACTGTAATGTGACCATACTGGCAAGTGGCTTAACCTTTCTGAGTTTCAGTTTCCCATGTCAAAACAATGGGGATAAAGCTTCTCAGTCTGTTGGGAGCCATTCTTGCTGAATGCCCTACAAACAGGATTAAAGTTGCCTGCAAGTTAGAAGTTTGCAGAGCAGGTGGGCTCTGTACTGAAGGAGGAAGTTTGGCTTAATGTAAAGAGTTGAATATTCTTTGCCCCAAGGAATAAGAGACAAAACAGGAACAAGGAGGTTTTGAGAGAACTTATGTAAATGTCAGCAATTGTTAGCATATCTGTGAGTTTTGTTTCTCATGCATTTCCAAGGGTATAAATATGCTGTGCTTAATAAACTCCAGGCGCAGTATTTACTGTTATCCCTCTGGACTCTATCATCTGTCTGTCTGTCTGTCTGTCTGTCTGTCTCTTTCTTTTTTTCTCAATCCTCACGCCCCATCTCGGGAACTGTTCGGTTTTAGCCGGCAGGCTCCGGCACAGGTCCCCAGTAAACGTTACATAAATCAATGCCCTTGGATGCATAGTGCCTGGCCGTCAGAGGGGTTCCCATAAGCGTTCCTCTTCTTTGCATATTTCTCAGGATTTTTTTTTTCTCAGCCAGTAGATTCTTTTTGTGCCAGTCAATGTGTGTGGCACAATTTCAGGAATTTTCTTAGAGCACACTCTCTCATGTGGCCAGGGAGAAGAAGAATGTCTCTGCATTGGACATCTGTGTATGGAGCTCCATTATAATAAAGGTGAAATATTAGTTTAATATTTCTCCACAAGGGATTCACTTTCAGTGATGTTTTGCAGCATGGAAAGGAGGATTTCATTTTTAAAACAGAAATAAAAAGCTTTGAACATAGAAATTTATTTTGATGCAGAATCCTAATAAACATTGTATTCGAGGGAGATTGAGGTTTAGAAAACAAAATGGAAATGCAGGCAGGAGAAAACGAGAAATCTGAACCTCTCTCTCTACATCACCCTCATTGGCTTAAATGAAATGGAGATTTGCTCTGTCCAAAATAACTATTAATGTTGGAACCTGTGCAAGTGAGTAACCCAAACAGATATTGGAGAATAACACAAATCTTTAAGCTGTTTTTCTCGTCTGCAGTAGTGAGTAGAGCATGGAGTGAATGGCAGAAAAAAGCAGTTGAAATCACATCAAACGATGAAATTTCTAGAAAGTCAAAAGATTGCAGATTTCTGGTCACTTATTGAAATTCTGAGAGGCAGCAGATGTCATCTATGCTACCTTAAGAGGCAGTGGCCTCATGCAGTTCCCAAAATACCCAGAGACATAGAGAAATATTTAGAACTGTACCCAGATGGAAAAGCTGCTTCTGTAGAAAGTGGGTTCTTTTGCATCAGAGGAATTGTAGAGAATATTTTTGTCATACCCATTTAGAATATCGCTCTTGATTTTCTTAGCAGATGGGGTTTGCTCAGTGGGAGCCATCTCTGGGGCTGAAGCTCTGATAGCCATTTTGTGCTGGATAACCTCTTTCATGGCAAAGGCATGACTATAGTTAGACACCCAATCCAAGTGGGAACAAATGCATTCTTTGTCTGATAATCCATACTGTGAAGAATAAAGACTGGAAAGTGAGCATGGAGCCGGTTTCTTTAAGGAAGGTCTGTTGACCTTTAAAACACAGGTCCTTGGAGCTTCTCTCCCTTCCTGAGACTTGTAATAGGAAGTTCGTGTAGAACTTTCTCCTGGTTTCCACAGTCTGCCCATATGCCATGTAAATCTACTTTTTTTACACAGGTTTAGGAAACAGCTCTTTCATGGTTTCTGGGGCTTTTTTTCTTGAGGGAAACTTTATAAAGAAGGAGACTACTGATGTGAACAACAGTTCCTGTCATTACAGTTGATCATGGGGCTGCCACTGGTACCCTTTCTCTTCTCCTCTATTATCTATTCTAAATTCCTCTTATTCTCATCTTGGCAAGTCAGGGTGTAGTATCTGGTAGTGTGACCAAACCTTCATACCCACATGATCTGAACACTTGATAATCATGCCCTTCTTAGTTAAGGATTGTTATGTGTTTGCTCAGTTATTTTGAGGCACGAGATTACAAGTAGACACCCAGTGGATTATCTCAGTTCAACATATAATTCTCCTAGCTCTTATTGTATAAAAGTAGCCCTATCACCTTCTGCTAATGAGGGTACATTAGCCCCACCAATATAGTGGCTGCTGTTTCTATCAGCTGGCCTCTGGTCACAAGGAGCCCACAGGGCCCTGGAGGCAGCTATAGCTTGTAATTCAGTTGAATGAACCCTGGTGACATCTGCTCATAAGAGTGTGCCCCCTCTTGGTACCAATAACTGCAACCTTGCATAGTGCAGAATTACTTAGTACTTAGGAAACACTAAGTCACCCTGTTGGTCACTGGGAGAGAAGATAAGTGGGGCCATTTCTGCTTCCAATTTTTCATTCTCAAACCTGTGTATTCTTTCTACGACAGAGACAGTATCATATAATGATCTCTAATTTAATAAATATATTACATCCTGATGGATGAATCCCTATCCTTTTAGAGTATTTCTTCCAAGCTGGCACTGTACATATGCCTTTAGAAGCTGTTCTAGTGTTCTGTGAGCTAGCTGGCTGCTTTTGCATGGTGTGTGTGATACAACTAGGAAATCCTATAGTCATGGGCCCACTCCTACACCTCTTTTGCTGTAACATGGTTCCCCTGATTGGATGCTATGCCATATGGAATTTCATGCATGTGGACCTAGATAGTGGTGCTGGAATAGACTATTTGCATGAAAGGTAAATCCATACCTGGAATAGTTGTCTATTCCCTTAGGTCTGTGAGGCATACCCTTATGGATATCCTGAACTTTGATGCTCCTGATAATTCAGCCCCAATCCAATTTTTTATAGCCAATTTTTTCCTCTCTTGTATTTTATGAAGGCTGTATTCTAGTTGGGCCATGAACTTTCTTGCTTTATGTGTTCAATAAGAGAAAAGGAAGAAATGTAATTCACATATATAGCATACCTTATAAATTAAGAGTTAGCCTTATTATCCTTTTTGTTTATTTGTTTGCTTATTTGTATGTTTGTTTTACAAATAAGGAAACGACTTAGCAAGAAATTTTCTATTACAGACTTGCATTTCATGAAACTATGCAGAATTATTCAGGATGAGACAAGTAGTAAATGCATCCCAGTAACCCTCATAATCTTGGCTTTCTGTTTTCTAATGTTATTCCAAAAGAGAGCATGAAGATTTCTCTTTCTTATTCTCCTAGAGAAAAATAGATCTTTTCCTCGGCCAGAACTGTGAAAATTTTTGATTTGCCATTTGCAGAGTTTTGGAAAACTGATCAACCAAGGTGAGACTGCAAAATTCCTATGAGTCATGGGAAATATTAACTTAGGCCTGTATGGAAATAAATGTTCATTTTCTCTAGAGTTCAAAGGATTTACCATCTGGTTCAATCTGCTGAACTAAATTGGAAGAAGATCCCCAATTCCAACCCCTTTTTTTTTCCTCAACAATTTTGCTATATGAAATCAAGCCCTGAGTTTTGTTTTGATTTAGCTCTAATTGGAGCCATGCTTTGACTGAATCTAATTTCAGTTGGAACTAATTACAGGGGAAAAGGTCATAGCTGTGCTGAGAGTATTACTCTGCTCAAAATATATTTGCACCATATTATATTAACTCTACTTGTGTAGAGGTTCAGATGAAGACAAGAATAAATTATAAAACATTCTAAATTTTTCTTTTGTTTAAATCAGTAGGGAAAATTAATACATAGTTATTGACAAGAAAACCTTTCTTGGGTATAAATAAATGCAAGCCTTTCAGTTGATTGGTGCCTATTTCATAACAACAGTCTGGGAATTGCCAAGAGACATATTTTGTGCCCATTGAGCTTCGAAATGATGATACAGTTGTGTTTCAATTGGTATACCATGCTCACCTATATAAAATGCTCTTTTATAATAATCTGGCGGTCTATAGGAGGAAAAAAAAGACAAATGTCATTCACTTTTTTGGGTAGAGGAAGATATTTAAGTGCATGTTTGAGAAAAACATTGTTCAAAGTCTTGACTTCTAAATAGTTACATGACATCTTGGCTAATGCAATTACCTTTGAGTCCAAGGCTGATTCATTTTCCTCAGCAGACTCATAATGGGTTTTTATTAATGTGCATCTGGTAGAGCATTCCCTACCTCTATCTGCTGACCAATGGCTATTGCTCATCTCTGGTGTTTTACACAAGTCAATGTTAATTAGTAATATAATATTGATGTCAAAGTAAGATTGTTATGGAATGCGAAGAAGCATCAGAATATACTACAGTATATGCAGAAATTTGTTTTCATCTGTTATCTAGCTCTGAATGGTCATATAGATAATTTTCCTGTTAATATTTGAGTATAGTTTTTAAAAACTATATTAGTATATAGTTATTATATAATAATAACTGCCTCAATTTCTCCAATGTGTTAGGCAACTGACCCAGAACAGGGAAACACAGATCAGATTAAGCATCAGTTTTCCTAACCACTCTTTCTCTGTACGAGCCTCAGTATGCATTTCCCACCCTTCTTTCTTTTGTTGTTGGTGGTGCTGGCAACAGGGTATTGAGAACACTATTTACTTATCAAAAAAAAAAAAAAAGGTAAGAGGTTGATATCCTTAACTCTCAAGTACTGAATGCAAATAAATTTTTAAAAAAATCAGTGACTTCCAGCAACTTACTAGGGTTGGGGACTATTTGTCTTGGAAGGCCAATAGTGTAATATGTACTTTCAAAGAAGCATATTAATATTAGAGGCTTCATGCAGGCTGTTTCAAAAGTCATTAATTGCTCCAAATATAAGCAATATAACATTTTCCTTTAGACTAAGATTTCAGTGCTTTGAAAATATATATGCCATCCAGATGTTGGATCTATTCAGATTTTTAAGTACACAGATAGTGAAGACCAAAATATATGCAGTGGTAGAGGGAACAGAAGACCCATCAGAGTCAAATACTGTTATGTACCCTTATGGAATTATTGGCCAAAAGGTCCCCTTGCCCTTGTATATTTATTTATATATGTATTTGCTTAAATCTAGCTGCCTACTGTTCAACACTGTAGGTCTAAAAAAGAGAATTACATATGAGTGATTAATGAACCCAAGACTGCCAACCAGGCTCACTATTTGAACATAAGCATTAAGTTAGTGGAACAATGCAGATCTCTTTGGGGGACCTGATATTGCCTTGGTCTTGTACAGAGCATGTTTAACTCCAGGCAGTCAGGTATGGACTCCAAGGAGTAATCATGCTGTGCTATAATGCAGTGATTTGCAGATCATCCTGTGAGGTCACTCCTTGAGTCTTCTACTCCATATAAAACCGTGAGTTATGGTTGTGTGTATCATTTTAAATTAACTGATTGCTATCTCCTGGTAATAATGAAGCCATTAATCAGGGAGACTAAACATAGTTTTAATAATTTCAACAGAGAGGGGAAACTTATAAAGAGACATACTCCACCAGGGTCCTGTAACCTCATCTTCTTCCACTCAAGACACTGACATTTTATAATGCTAATGTAAGTAAAGAATAATCATAATACTTAGCATTTATATAGCTCTTAACAAATATTAGCTAATTAATTCTCATGCCACCTCTGAAAGGCGAGCACTGTGTCTATTGTTATCCACACTTTTCAAAGCCTGTAGCTGGAGAAATGTTAAGAGATTCTCAGAAAGGTTAAGAGACTTGCCAAAGGTCACAAAACAAGGTAGTGATAGAAGCTAAATTCCAGCTGAGCTATCATCATGCCTTGGAGTCATGGGGCCTCCTGGAGTTATGAAGTCCTGTTATTAATATGAGCCAGCTGGGATTATGCAAAAAATTCAGTCCTGTTGCAGAGAAAAACAGTTCAGTAGTGGGAAACAGGTGACACATACCCATCAAACATGATCTGAAGAAAGAAGCAACGTGATATTGATTTCTCAATCTACCTTTGGCAGGGGAGTATGTGTGAGATTTACCTACAAAGCAGCCTCCCCCGCCTCCCCACCGCTTTTTTGAAATCATAGAATGAAATGAGTGAAGCTCTTAAAAACTGCCAAAAAATTGAGAGGCTTTCAAAATTATACTGCTTTTCTCCAGGCTAGTGTCAGACTACTACAATCCCCCCACTGAGATATAATATAAGAGGGGTAGCAAGTTTCACATTTTTAGACACAAGAAAACTCAAGAGGATGATAACCACCTGGCTTATACATTCTACTTGCAAAAATACACATGTGCACAAAAAATGGAAAACAATGAAAAAACCTACATTAATGAAACAAAAAACCCCCAACATTCACCTATTTAGATGTAGGAAATTGTCTTGATTTAAATTAGAATGTTCCTTTTAATGGTTTCAATTCACATGAGCTAGTATATGTGATAAATACATCCTAAACCATAAAACTGCATTTCAGAACTAAAAATACTGAGATCAGGAACTGAGCACATAGGAAAAATGAGAAAACGTTTGTTAAATTAACATGAAGTGAGAGTTACAAGAAACATAAAAGCATCTACAGATCTTGTGAGTTTGAGATGTGCAGCCAAATCAAATACTAAAAACTCAGACTTTATTTTCTCGAAAAACATTGTTTTCTCCAGTTCTTTACCATCACTAATTAACAATCTTAGACTAAAATGTTTAGTTTGATGCTCTGAAAAGGAAAATTTTCCTCCCTTAATAATACTAATACCTTGAGCATAGATTTAAAAAAGTCTTCAGATTGGAAAGTCAGATGAAAAAGGTAGCTCTGACCTTCCTAAGATGTGACATGTCACCACAGTAGTTGCTGGGGAATACTGCCTACTACCCTGGCTCGAACCTGAAAAACAGTGATGATGTGACAAAATCCAATAGCTTGTAGAGCAAAAATGAGGTGATCTGACACTTTCTAAAAAGTCTTTATTACATAAAGAGAAAGGGAAAGCAGAGACAAATTAAACCCTGAAACTATAGGAAACAAAAACATCCATCTACTACTCAACTTGCCACAATATTAAGAAAAAACTAGTTTACAAAGCCCAAATTATCTATTTTGTGGCTTCAAACGGCTGGCATACCTTTCCAGGCATTTTACCTGTATTCCATGTTCAAGATCACATGCTTTAGATGAGAAAGGTATGGAACTATTCTTTAAAGCTATTTTCACTGGTATTAGTCCATACTATCATCTATTTATCAATACAGAGAAATATATTCTTAGCAGAATCCAATATAACTCAAGTATTTAAAAGTTTAGTTTTTGTTTACTCCTATATAACAGACACATTTAGAATGATAGTAGTCGATAAATTTCATATTAAAATGTCACTTTTTTTTTTTGGTTTGCCAGAGATTGATAAGACCTCTTATTGTATTTGACAACAGTAGTCCTCTGGGTGGGGCAAGTGGTATTAGAAGCCAGGCACACACCATGGCCTAACCTGTCACCCTCACTTTGTAGTCTGACAGTGTACTACATAAGAACAAGCCATTAGAAAACATATGAGAAGAAGCGCACTGTGAATCTAAACTTTGATGGCAATTTTGAATTGTTTGTCCTAAATTTAAAATTATTTTTTCTATATTCAAACATGAGCTAGAACTTAGGATGACTTTATCAAGACAATTGTGATTTTGTGTGAAATGGTCATGAATTAAAAATTCTTCTTGGGCACCACACGTAGTCTTAATTATCTTGTTTGATTTTTTTCTATAGTCTGAATACATTGCTCAGAGTTGAAGGGTAAAGGTAGGCACCTTTAATAATAAAAGACTTTCATATACTCACAAGTTTTTGTCTTAACCAACATTCAACTTCCTGGCATATTAGTGCTTTATGGTCCTTTAGTTAGATAGGACAGAAATGTGTTTGAATCAGTATTCTTGGTCTGAAAGCAGTAGGATACTCACTTTCAATTTTGAGAAGGCCCCCTCTCAAAGGTGACTTATACATTCATTATATTCTGAAGCCTTGACTATGTAAATTAGTAATCAAATATTCTAAATGGGTGTTGGAAAATAATTTTATCTACTGCTAGTATCTTAACTCATAGGCATAAGGTTTACAAAGTCTGATTGGGGAGTTTCGTTAAAATGTCTTCCTAAATGTTATTTTGGTGCATTGTTTAAGTTATTAAGTCTTCTATAAGCATATGAAAACACACACACACACACACACACACAAAATTTATTTAGAAAGCAAATTAAGTTGAAAACAAAAATCTTTTACTCTACTCAGTTTAGTCTACTGCTTTCTCACGAGATGAGCTAATAGAGTGAATGAACTTAACTTATTGGCTCCTTGGTCACATGATTTCTTTTTTAATCAATCATTTTAATAGGCTTTCTTCTATGGGTATTTTTATAAATGTTTGAGAGAATTCATCAACAAATCAATTTTTAATAATTCTCTACTTGCATAATACTTCAAATGGTATTCATCATTCATATATATTTATAGGTCTGTAAAAGTATGAATAAAGGATGTAAATGCTTCTTTAATTCTAAAGAATTTGAGTGAAAACAACTTAATGCTAAATAGGAAATATTTAAGAGTAAAATTTTTAGTTTAGAGTTCTGAATTTTGACAAAATGTATAGTCATGTAACTACCATTATAATTAACAGCTTATAACAGCTTCATCTTAGATTTCCCTCATGACCTTTGTATCTTTCACCTATGAAAATGCCTTTGAGATTTATCCATGATGTTTGTTTCAGTAGTTCAATCATTTTATTGCTGAGTAGCTTTCCATTGTATGGATATACAACAAGTAGGTTTATCTGTTCACCAGTGGGTATTTCAATTGTTTTCAGGGTAGGTGATTTTGAATAAAGAACACTAAACATTCATGTCCAATTTTTTTGTATGAATATAAGTTTTCATTTCTCATAAGTGGGACTACATGGTCATATTGTATTTGTGCATTTAATTTAGTATACTACCATACTTCTCCAATGTGGTTGTTAAATTTTGGATTCCCATCAGCAATGATTTCCAAGTGCATATTTCTAGTACTTGATATTATATCTCATTATGTTTTTTCAATACATTATCATCTGTCTATCTATCTAATCTACTTACTTACCTACCTACCTATCTATCTATCCATCCCTCATCTATCTGTCTGTCTATCTTATCTATCTATCTATCTATCTATCTATCTATCTATCTATCTATCTATCTATCTATCATCATCTATCATCTATCTATCTATCTATCTATCTATCATCTATCATCTATCTATCTATCTATCATCTATCAATCATACATCCATTCATCCATCATCTATCTATCTATCATCTATCTATCTATCTATCATCTATCTATCTATCTAATCTATCTATCATCTATCGTCTGTCTGTCTGTCTGTCTGTCTACCTACCTACCTACCTACCTATTTGCCTATTTATCTGTCCTGTGTATTTATCTTGACTAATTGGGCTGGCTAGGACCTTCAGTAGAATATGAAATTGAAGTGGGGAGAGTGAACATCCTTGTCTTACCCACTCTGGAGTTTCGAACACATTCAGCATTTCACCATGATGTGTGATGTTAGCTGATAGTTTTTTCCTAAATGCCCTTTATCAGGTTAAAGGAAGTTTTCTTCTATTCCTGGTTTGCAAGTTATTTAGCATGAATGGATGTTGACTTTGTCAAATGCTTTTTGACAAAACATTTTCAACCTGGTTGATTCTTCTTGCTTCTTGAGAAGAAATACTTCTTATACAAAAATTATTGAGTGACTTGAGTAAAAAAAGTCAGTAATGGCTGTGATCTCAGGTTACTAGGAGTGTGAAATGAATACACTGTTACTTCATTCTCACACTCTGATTTACAAACTATTATTCAGTATAGATCAGGTTATTAGAGGTTTACCTAGTCAAATGAGAGCTTTAGCTACAGAATTATCAAGGGACCTCATTATAAATCACTGTCCCCTCCAAAGTAGTCCCAGATAGGTTACCTCAAAAGGCATTGATAGCTATTTTTTATGCCATTATTAGTAACTCTGTTTTTATTTTCTACTATGTTTTGGTCACAGTGCTGGATGTCTGGCATCCAGTATCTGATTTAGCTCTAATAAGAACTTTGAAAAATTGATATTATTATCTTTAGGATATCATAATATTTAGGAGTATAAGTGTAAAACTGACTGTCAGGTTCATATTTCAGCTTCACCACATGCTGAGTGACAATGAGCAGGTCCTTAACCTCACTTAATCCATTGCTTCATGTGTAAAATAGGGAAAGGAGTAACAATATGACTTAGTCATTATGAGATTTAAATAAAGATGTTCAATATTAAATCTTAGTATATTTTCTGGTACATTATAAACACTAAATCAAAGTTAGATGTACTTCCTATTATCTTATAAATGAGGAAACAAAGAGATATGGAAACAAATGCCCACAACTAATACACATCAGAGTTTAGATTCAGATCTAAGCTCAGATGCTTCCAAGGTACCATTCCCTGTCCCCCATCATGTTGCTGTTGTTATTTCATGCTCTTATCTTTGCTAATATATAGTGTCATTATACATTCTAGTGTATGTCTTTTGTTTCAGTGTAATGATTAATAGTGCCCTCTTTAACTCTCATGATTGCCCATTTTAGGTGATAAATTGTATGATATTCTTACTAATAACCCACATTTTTATTTATGTTTTGGTGACAAGTTATTTCTAGTTCTAAACTTTCCTCTGGCCAAACCACTCTCAACAGACATACACTTGTCATTTTATGGTGGATTTTATAAAGAAGTTGCAGATACTGTGTAATAAATAATTTGATGCATTTTATGTCCACGACATTAATCACAATTTAGCTATTTGATGGTGTATGCATAGCAAACACACCATTTAAAAAAATCTTGTCTTCTACTGACTGAAATGGTTGCAAATCTATTTCTGGTGTTAGGAGCTCTACACCACTTTCATGTGAATGGGTACACACTGTTGAAATCAATTTGAGCTGTTAATAAAATGCTATTGCTTGTCTGAACCAGAAATTTATGATCATTTATAGTCTACGATTCTTTTAGAATCTCTTCCAGTGAGAGAGGAAGATAAAGGCTGTGTGGTATTTTGAACATAAGACTTTTCTCCCTAAAGGGAATTTAGCTCATAGTTGGCTTTTAGTATTTTCCTATAAATCAGTATAGATTAGTCCTTTATAAACATTCTTACTGTGAGTGAAAAGTGTCTCCCTTTGTTGCTTCACCTTTGAACACACAGTGTATATGTATCTACATAAAAGAAGTGTCTGTGTATATGTCACAATTAAAATGTGTGCATTAGTGAGACTCAAAGTGAGAACCAAGAATTTTTTATTGTTCCTTATATTACCAAACCTTTGTAGAACCCCAAATTTAAATGGTTTTATTTTTATTTCTCTGAGTCTTGGTGATGTTCACACTTTTGTATTTCCTTATAGTCAGTATTTTATTTACAATGTATATTTCAGTTTCAAGAGAGTTAAATTAATTTCTTTTTTACTACATTTTATGAACACATGTTTTTCAATTGTCATTGGAGGCCAAACCATAGCAATGTGTTTAGCCTTCTGCTCACCCAATCATATTCAGCCTAAAAAATAGACTTTCATCTGAAGAAATTCCCTGTGGAGTAGGAAACACAGCTGTTTCATCCTACGAGACAGCCTGTAGAGAGACACTATTTTCCTTTGGGTAAAGAACTCTCAAGTTTTGAGAATCTAGGTACTGCACCATTGGGGAAAGAGCTGAAAAGAAAATAGACCATTTTTTCTCAATTCTATTGTGCGGAATATAAAGAAAGTCTTTGTTCAGATTTCATGTCCTCCTCTTCTTTGCTCAATCTTTAGTCTTTGAAAATTCTACCCTTAACTAAATAGGTAAGCTGCAAAAAAGATTAAACTTAAAAATATACCAGGAATACGGAATGAAGAGAGGTGATTGATCTTTGAGTAGGTATCCAACAGTGCAATGAAATTCTCAAGCAGGTTTCTTTTTATTTCAAAATGGGTTTGATTCAGAGGGATTTTATAACTGCTAAATCATGTAGTTGGCAGAGATTGTGCATGCTTCTCACAGTTACTTTGAAAGATGTCAAATTTGGCAAAGGCAGTAAAAATACTAAGATTTACTGAGTTTGCTTTTTTCCCACCCCCTCCTAGAGAATGCTCTAAAATCCAGCACGGTACAACAGAAGTGTGCAGAATCACAGATTTTACAGAGAGTTTGGAAGTACATTTTTTGGCAAAAGGCTGGCAGTCTAGATTTGCTGTTACAAAAGGCTTCTTTTTACCACCAGTGGATTTGGTTTCAGTGTCATTGCCATTGGCATCTGAGAGCTGCTCATTTCTAGCATAATAGCTCCTGAACAGCCTTACTTTGCTCATCCAGGGAGAAGGAGGTTTTAAGCAGCACCTCTAGAGAGGTAGGCATGTCTACACAAGACTACCACCCTGTCTTGGTACAGTACACTCATCATGACCATGGCTCTGGATTTAGAATACCTTGGTTTAAATGTTAGTTCTACTGGTAACATGTATGACCTTTCCAAGCTCTGGCTTTACTATGTGAATGGAGATAACAGACTGTCTGTAGGCTGCTAGAAGACTAAGTAAGATGCAGAGTACCTAGGACAGATACGTAAGTGTGGATAAATGCCATTGTAACTATTATCATTGTTATGTTCAGTAAATGGGATTTATTATTATTATTATTACTAATCTAAGATAGATAATTATTCTTAAAGTTTACATTTGTTTTCACAATATAAATGATGTAGTTGTTACTACTGTACTTATAATACAATACCTCATTTCCATCTGGAAGATAGTGGGTCCCTAGATGCTGTTTTGCTATCAGTCAGATTTGGATTGATATTCCTCTCTGTTATTAAAAGAATTCAGCTTTTAAAAGCTAATTTTGTTTTTAGAGCCAAGCTCATTGCTTCTTTGATAGATAAAACATGTATTAATATACAAAAAGATATACAATACAACGGAAGGATGTACCCAACTGGTCTAGGTAACTGCTAAGAAATTGCTTATTTATAGCAGACCATATATAAATCCATTCCTAAAATCCATTGATATATGCAGCTCACCAAGCCTTGATTATAGAACAGGAAATTACAGTAGTGCTATAATTCTAGGCACTTCCATCTTTGATATCAAGAGCTCTATAAATATGGCTTTTAAATATATATGACTAGCTGTGTGCTAGTTGCTGTGACAAACAGTTTTAAAAATTTGATCCTTACAAGAATCCTATCATTCTCATTTCCAGATGAAAACACATTTTTATTTTAGAGGGAACTTTTGTTAATTCGTATGACCTTTGATGTTAACACTTTGAGATCCATTCACTTGTTATTCTGATTCTGGTAGGAACCAGCTGTCTTATAAATTACTACAACCATAATGGCTTAGGGTTAATAAGCTATTGTAACTATGTGTATTAACACATAGTAAACCCTCAATAAATATTTTAAAAAGTGTATGCATAAATGTTAAAACAGAGATTCTATATAACTTTAATGTCTTCATTGTCTAGATCACTTTTAAAACCAGTCCTTATCTATAATAAAGTATACAAGCCCCTGGCTCCTTGAAAGAAAGTTGAGGATGGATTAACGGGGAAACGAAGATTTATCAAGCTTCAGGGATTATCCAAAACTGTGACTAAGCCTCAATTGTAGACTAAAGGGATTCAGGCAGAAATTAAACAACCAAGACAAGTAAGATGATGGAGGCATTTAACTAAATCTTCCAACTCTGCCAACTGGAATAAATACAAATGAGCAAGCCCAATCTTGTAGAGTGTTGATAGATAATTTGGGGACCAATACTGCAGGCCACTTTATTGTTTCGTTTTCCCCATAGAAACCCAAGAAATATGTTTGCAAATATAAATTGGTTTGCCCACATCCTTACTTTAAGTGCATCCATGTCTTCTTGGGGCATTTTTAATACAATAAAAGTGCTTTCACGGTCTATCAGACCCTATATGATGTAGGACGCCCTCTCTCCAAACTTGTTCTTTTATCTTGTTTACTCCAATCACACAGCTCCTTGAATCTCAAGATCCTTTTTCTCACTGTTCCCTTGCCTGGAGGTTTCCCAGCTCTTTGCATACCCACTCCTCTGATCCTTCAATTTCCACTCAAATGTCCCCCTTAGAGAGACCTCAGACTGTTGCATCTAAACTGCCCTCTATCTCCTAACTCTCTCTGTCATGGAGCCTTGTTGATTTCAGCTGTGATAAATGCAGTGAAAGGAATCATGTTCATTTCAACTAGGTTTCTTGCAAATGTATAAAGTAAGCAAAAAAGTTTGAGCAGAGGACTTTTTTGCATTGACTCAACAAATACTTGTAATACACATTACTGTCTGAAGAATTACAATGCTGGGTACTATGAGATGGCCTAAAATATAGAAGATTTATTATTTTGCTCATCTGATAGTTTTTGAAATGATTATGAATATTATACTACTTAACAGTTAGGTATCATAGCACAGAAAACTATATTTGTCAAAACCTAGACAAAGGGAACCAATAGCAAATGAAAACCTGTGTTGGGGCTGAGAGGATTCAGATCATATAACCAGCATAGACAACTGCCCTAAGTTGGTTAGTTTTATGTGTTAACTTGTTTGGCTCCTGCTATCCAGATATTTGGTCAAATATTATTCTGGATTTTTCTGTAATGATGTTTTGAGATGAGATTAACATTTAAATTTGTGGACTTTGAATAAAGAAGATTGACCTCCACAATATGGTGGGCCTCATCACAGTTGAAGGCCTGAATAGAACAAAACAATGACCTCCATGGAGCAAGAGTAAATTCTGCCAGCAGACAGCCTTTGGACTTGAACTGGAACAATCTTCCCTGAGTCCTCAGTTTGCTGTCCTACCCTGCATATTTAGGACTTGCCAGCCTCTGTAATCATGTTAGCGAATTCCTTAAAATAAATTTTTCTCCTGATATACACAACCTATTTGTTTTGTTTCTCTGGAGAACCCTGAGTAATAAAAAGATATTAGGATGAATGACTCAAAAGGCTTTGAAAATATCAGAGATAATGACAATAATCACAGCTGAAGGTTTATCACAGTTGGTGAGACATTGGCTGGACTGGTTCCATTCTGAAGTCCAATACGATAGTGGTCATATCTGAGAATCTGTCCAAATGAAGTGGTTTTTCCCTCAGTGGTTTGGCAGTGTGCAAAGCAAGATTCAGTTAGTGAATGAGCAGAGAAAGTAAGTAGCAAGCTCTAGGGGAGTTGAGTGGAGCCACAATGTACTTGTAAGAAAAGATGAAATGAGAATCTACAGTAGTGAAGGTAAGGCTATCATCAGGGGATATCTCACATGCTTTAAATGCATTATCTTATTTAATAGCCACAAACAAGCCTTGAAGGTAGATTCAAGTGAGAAAACTGAGATTCAGAGAGTGAAATTACTTGCCAAATTCACATAGCTAGTCCTGTCTGTCATAGGACTCACACCCAAGCATGCTGCTTCCAGCATCAGTCTCATCCTGCTGTGGTCTTTCCTTTATCCATTTAGCTCTGAAAGACTCTTAAGGGTAGGGGTTGTTAGAACTTTGGTACTTAGATGTTCAGACTGAACCACTGGGTCCCTGAACTAAACAAAATGATGTACCATAATTTTTATGCCTTCATTATTGAAATAATTAGTATTATCATTTGGAGATAACATCTGGAATGATTTTTACAACTGAAATCTCTGACGGCATGAAATTCCTTGTGCTGTATTTCAGAGCTGTATATCCATTCCCTCCCACTGCCCCCTGGAAGATCTGGACTTTATTTTGGACTTGGGAGTCATTGCTAAATGGTAGGAGGAATGGCCACATGAAGGGACAACTGATACTATGTCTCTCCAGGTATTAAATATACTCAAGTATAAAAAAGTGTCTCCTTTTAAGAGGCTATGTATTTGTGTGAGTCTCCTCTCCCCATCTGCTCTAATTAGACATTTCACTCATCTCTTCATTGTGAAGAAGTTCAAGAAAATATGGACTAATAACTGCAGATCTGAAGTTTATTTCAATATGAAAAGCTCTCTTTCTAAATTTCTAGGACCTTTTTCTACATCCTGTGTGGCCTGTACCTTTGTCATTTTGTCACCAGGGTGATTCGTAAGAAGCACAAGGAAGATTCTTCAACTTAGCATTTGTCTCAGCTAGGTTATAAACAAAAACTTAAAATAATATAGTCTGAAAAGTAGTTTTATACTTTGTGTTTTAGAAATAATACTCATCACAATAATAACAACCTGAAGGCACAAGTCCCATGAATTAGGTATTGTCCTGGCAGAATGAAATATGTTGTCACACCCAATTCTCACAATAGTTGTGTTTCCTCATTAACTTATTCATAAATTGCGATTCAGAGAAGTGAAGATGTTACCAAGTTCACATGCTAGGATAAGGATTTACCCAGGATCTAAACTCAAGCTTGTCTGTTCTTCAAGCTCATGTTTTTTACCTTCTGTAAATATACATCTAAGTTCCTGAAATCTCTTCAAAGACTTGTGCTGCCCAGTGAGCCATGAGACAAGGGGAGAGTCCCATGCTGACTCTTAGAACAGCAAATCCTTAAGTAATTTGCACTGAGAGAATTTGGGTATAAGGAATTTCAGTTGGGAGTTTGGCCAGCCAGATGAGCTGAAGCCTGAGGGAGGCTGTGTAAGAATTTGGATGTTTTTTCATGTTTTAACAAGAAGCAGCAAATTTTTGCACTAGAAGAGATACCATTTGACATATGCAAAAAGTCTGTTGGGTCAAAAATTCTTCCCTGGGATCTTCAGGCATCTGTTTCCTGGCATCCCTTGGAGGTCAAAGACCATTTTCCCTTCTGGTGCCTAAGTCTACAAGACCGTCTCAGAGCTGCATCGAGCAGACGCCTCTTTCCAAATGGAACATTAACTATATTTTTTCTCTGGTTGTCTCCTCATGCAGTCAGTTTCCTTCTGTTGCTAGCTTGAAGGGTTATCTCTTCTTAGTTACACACAAGGACAATATTTATGCAGTCTCATCATGGAATCATGCTCCATATTTTCTCTTTTATCTGACAAGTCTGTCTAAGAATTATAATGCACAAACCAGTCTAGCCATCCCGATGCTGTATTTCATGGCACACGAGACTGCTCGATGACTATAATGTCCTCTCAAACCTGAGACGTGATGGTTCTGTGATGGCAATCAATTTGTGTTGGAACAAAAGCATTAGGATGATTACTTGAATCCTCCTCTTGCTCTCTTTCTCTCTCTCAAGGTTTCTCAGCCTTGGTACTGTGGTACTGTTGACATTTTAGACCTGAAAATTCCTCAGGGAGGGCTGTCTGGTGCCTTGTCTTCAGGTCTTTAGCAGCATTCCCGGCCTCTGATCACTAGATATTCCCCACTTGTGACTACCAGAAATATCTCCAGACATCGTCAAATGTTTTCTCAGAGGTAAAATAGCCACTGTTTAAAATTGCTGTTCTCTCTCCTTTCTTCCTACACACACACACACAGAAGGGGCAGGTTTCTTATTAAAATTACCAGTCATTTGCATGATTAATACATGGTTTTGTACATTCAACTATGGAAGAGATTCTTCTACATCTAAAAATATGCTGCTACTGCTAGCTGTTTCTTTAAAGACAAAACTTGGGGTTGTGCAAATTCTTAGGCCTGTGTAAAAGCTCAAAACCACCTGGAGTAGAACCAGCCTCAAAGCCTGACATAGCTGCCCTGGAACTTATAGATGGAAAGCCGAGGTAGGGGGAGGGGAAAAAGAGATATGGGAATTATCTTTATAAAAATGAAAGCTTAGGAATAAATTGCTTTTAGCTTTTGAACAATTCCGGCTTCTGGATTCAATTCAGGGCAGTAATAAATGCTTCTTTCAATCGCTCTCCACACTGCATAATGGCATAGGGCCAGAGCAATAGCAGGGAGATCATGTGTGCAGAGAGGCAGTTTTAGCCATATTAGTCCTCCTGATGCCAAACAAGGCAAGGGGCTGACTTCCTTTGATGATGGGTGTGAATGGCAGTCCTCTTGCTTCTCAGGGTGTTTTTTTTTTTTTTTAAAATATACATTAATGCAAATTATCTGTTTCAGTTAATGTGATTTTCCCAGAAGTTGCAGAATTTTAGGCCCCTCATGAATAGTAACCTACTGAACTCCAAATGGTCCTCAGGGCTTGAATATGAAAAAAGTTCTGATTCTTGGATTCAAGTGGCTTGCACACCATTTTAGGAGACAAAAACCTGATATATTACATTCCAAAGACTTCCTTTATTCTCACTGAGAAGACAATTTCAAGTTTCTGGAGGTAACTGTACTGAATACCAGCTCTATTTTACACTTTTCCCACTCTGCTGTCATATATTTGTTTACCTGTCTATGTCTTTGCGAAGGCTAGAATGATGCTGTATTCAAATTTATATTTTTACTGTCTTGCAAAAACTTTGCCATAGGGTTGGTGGTCCATCTTTGCCACATTTAATGATGGGGAATAGTAAAGGCTTTCTGAAACTCCTCACTCTTTGAATCCATGTCACTTCTCCACTCTCTGACCTTACTTTCCTTTTTTCTTTGTTTCCTTCTTTCAACCACTGGTGTTACATAGGGATTCATCTTTGATCCTCCATTTTACCTTTTTTTTTTTGCATCATTTCTCTAAGTGATATAACTTTTTTTCATTGGTTTAACTGTAGATTGTAGATTCTCAAATCTACTACTATCTGTTCTAACTTCTTTCTCAAGCTTTAAGTTTGTGAGCAATGTGCTGGATATGTCCACCAGGAATTCTAAAGAAATTACAATTCAACACGTTCAAAACTTGATGGATATTATCTTTTCCTCAGCCCTATTAATAGCCTTATCATCTTCCTAGCCATTCAATCTAGAAACAGGGGGGTAATCATTAATTCTTCCTTTTCTCTTCCATTTCCTAATTCTGTATTGGATTTTCCACCAAATTCTGCTGCTTTTACTTCCTTTTTTTTTTTTTTTGGTTATTGTTAAAGCTATCTTCTCTTCTCTATATCATTACTGTCCTTGTAAATGTCCTCAACATCTTTCAATAGCCTCTTACCATTCTCCCTGACTCCAGTCTTGCCCTTCTTAAATTTAGCCTTCTCACTGAAGCCAGAATGAGTTATCTAAAAAGTAAATCCAGCTATGATGCATCTCCCCTTCTCTGCCCCCGCCTCTAAAAACTGGTTTTCTATGGAATAAAGCCCAACCTTCTAGGGCGGCATGACCTGGTCCCAGTGTACTCCTCCAGCCTCACTTGTTATGACTTGTTTCAGTTACTATTGCTGTGTAACAAGTTACCTTGTAATTCAGCAGCTTAGAATGGACCTTTTATTAAGCTCACACAGTCTATGGGTCAGGAATTCACATAGGACTCAGCAGGGGTGGCTTTTCTTTGATCCACATTACCTGGGGAAGCTAGAAGGCTTAATGGCTCAGGGTGACTAGAGGGCTGGTGGCTAGAAGCATCTAAAGGCTTATCACATTTCTATGCTAGGCTGACTCACGAGTAGGCTCCAGAGTGCCTATGTGCAGTTTGGTTGGTTTCTAGCATGGAGGCCTTGTGGAACTGGACTTCTTAGAGTACAGTTCAGGGCTCTGAGTATGAATGTTCCATTGAAAAAGGTGGAAGCTGTGTGGCCTTTTATGACCCAGCCTGTGAATCACACAGAACCACTTTAGCAGCTCGCTTTGTCAAATCAGTCACAAGCTGTGGTATAATGAAGAATATAGCTATCTCGCCTCTGTCCCTGGTTTCTGGCACAGAGTTTCACAAATCCTTGGAATTTTCTGAGTGATCAGAGCGTCTTTGTTATGCATAATGACTCCTTTCAAACATATCTGAATTTATGCAATGAGGTGTCTCATAATGGTCCCTAGGTAGCTTCGGCATGAGGCTGATTGATAGAAAAGCTAACCCTGTGATTAAAGGGTTGGAACTTTCAGTCCTACACCCTGAACTCGGAAGAAGGGAGAGGGGCTGGAGATTAAATTAAATCATGTGGCCAAGGATTCAGTCAATCCTGCCCTGTACTGAAACCTGGGTAAAAACCGAATAATGAGATTTGGAGAGCTCCTTGGTTGGTGAACAGAGTGATCTACTGTGAGACTGACGTCCTCTGATTTCATGGGACAGAAGCTCCTGCTTGGGATCTTTGCCTTGTTTACCTGTACAATTGGCTGTTCATCTGTATCTTTTATAAAATGGTAATTTTAAGTAGAGCACTTTACTGAATCTCTCAGTCGTTCTAGTAAATTATTCAGGAGGTCATGGGAACTCCTGAATTTGTGGCCAATCCTATTGGTCAGAACTGTGTCAGTCCCCAGGACCTGTGGCTGGAGTCCGAAGTGGGCACAGTCTCATGGCACTGAGCCTCTTAACCTGTGGGGTTGGTGCTAAGTAAATCTAGGTAGTTAGTATTAGAATTTATTTTATTATTTTATTTTTATTATTATTTTTAGGTAAGGCAACCCTTGGTCGACCTCACAGATTGCAAGGACCTTGTTAGCTTACGAGCTCTTATTTTTTTATTTTTTATGCCTATAGCACATTGTCTTCCTAGGTGGTCTCTCACCCAAGAACTAACCAGGCCCAATGCTGCTTACCTTTTGAGATCAGACGAGATCAGGCTTGTTCAGGGTAGCATGGCCTTAGATTAGTTAGTATTAGAATTTAATTGAATTTTAAGACACTCAGTTGGTTTTGGCGAATTGCTATTTTAAAGCATAACCCTACCCAGATTCAAAGTAGGAAATACGAACTCTCACCTCTCAAGAAGAGTGCTGATATTCCTCTTATGGTGTCTTTTCTAACTTACTGAGACATACTTGACAAATTGTATTACAATGTGTAAAGTATACACGATGATTTGACATATGTATGCATTGTGAAACGATTCCAATTACCAAGTTAATTAACACATTCATTACTTTTTGTGTGTGTGAGAATGCTTAATTAAGTTCTACTCAGCAAATGTCAGTTATACAATACAAAATTATCAACTATAATCTCATGTTATACATTAGCTCCTCAGACCTTATTCATTTTATAACTGAAGGATTCTACCCTTTTACTAGCCTCTCTCTATTTTTTCCCACCCCCAGCACCTGGTAACCAACATTCTACTGTCTGTTTCTATGAATTTAATTTTTGCTTTCCTTTAGATTTTACATATAAGTGATACCGTGCAGTATTTATCTTTCTCTGCCTGGCTTATTTCACTTAACACATGTTCTCTATGTTCATCAATGTTGTTGCAAATGGCAAGATTTCCTTTTTTTTAAAGATGCAGTAATATTCCTGTGTGTGTGTACATTTTCTTTATTCATTCATTTGTTGATGGACAATTACGTTGTTTTCATACCTTGCTAATAACACTGCAATGAACATTGGAGTACAGAAAGAGCAATTCATTTTTTGGAGATACATATATACCCAGAAGTGGAATTGCTGGATCATATGGTAGTTCTATCTTTAATTTCTCCATACTGCTTTCTGTAGTGGTTGTACAAGTTTACATGTCCACTGACAGTATACAGGGTTCTGTGTTCTCCACATTCTCATCAGCATTTGTTATCTCTCGTGTTTTTGATTGTTGTCATCCAAACAGGTATTTGTATTTTGGCTGCTGAGTTGCTTGAGTTCTTTATGTATTTTGGATATTAACTCATTATCAGATATGATTTTACAGTGTATTGCACAGCAAATATTTTCTTCCTTTTAGTAGGTTGCCTTTTCATTTTGTCGATGGTTTCCTTTTCTGTGCAGAAGCTTTTTATTTTGATGTAGTCCCACTTGTTTATTTATCTTTTATTGTTTTTGCTTTTGGAGTTAGATCCAAAAATTCATTGTCAAGATCAATGTCAAGAAGCTTATTGCCTGTTTTCTTTTAGGAGTTTTGTGTCTTACATTCAAGTCTTTAATCCATTTTGAGTTAATTTTTGTCTGTAGTGTAATATAATGGTTTAGTTTCATTCTTTTTTATGTGACTTCTAGTTTTTCTAACACCAGTTATTGAAGAGACTGTCCTTTCCCATTCCATATTTTTGGTTCCTTTGTTGCAAATTAATTGACCATATATGTATGGACTTTTTTTTCCTGGGCTTTCTAATCTATTCCATTGATCTATTGTCTGTTTTTATGTCAATACCATACTTTTTGATTACTTTAGCTCTATAATATAGTATGAAATCAGGCACAATGATGCCTACATCTTTGCTCTTTTTTTCTCTAGACTGTTTTGGCTCTTTCAGGTCTTTTGTGGTTTCATACAAATATTAGGAGTTTTTGTTCTAATTTTGTGAAATTTTGATAGGGATTGCATTGTATCTGTGAATTGCTTTGGTTTGTATTTTTTAACAATTTGTGTTGATATTTTAACAATTTAATTCTTCTAACTCATGAGAATGGAGTATCTTTTTATTTATTTGTGTCTTATTCATTTTTTCCACCTGATTGTCTTATAGTTTCCAGTGTACAGGTCTTTCAACTTCTTGGTTAAATTTATTTCAAAGGCATTTTATTCCTCTTGATCAATTGTAAATGGAATTTTTTTCTTAATTTTTCTTTCTGATAGTTCATTCTTAGTGTATAGAACACAATAGATATTTTTTTTATTTGAGTGTATGATGTGGAACTTTACTGAATTTATTACTTCACCAGTTATTTTATTTTTATTTTTTGGTGTGGAGTTTTTTAGGGATTTCTACATATTATATCATGTCATCTGCAAACAGAAAAATTTTACTCCTTTTTTAAAATTTGGATGCTGTGTCTCTTTTTCTTGCTTAATTACTCTGGCTAAGACTTTAAATACTATTTTGAATAAAAGTGGTGAGAGTGAACACACTAGTCTTATTTCTGCCCTTAGAGGAAAAGCTTTCAGCTTTACACCATTGAGTATGATATCTGTGAGCTTTTCTTTATTATCTTGAGGTATGTTCTATCTAGACCCAGACTGTTGAGAATTTTTATTAGGAAAAGATGTTGAATTTTGTCAAGTGGTTATTCTGTGTCTATTGAGCTAATCCTTTAATTTTTATTCCCCTTAAGAACTGGATCTCTGAGGCAGGGCATCTCCTCCCACATGCTTGTGGCGTGCCCCCAGGGCCTGGCACCCCTGCCGTATGGTCTGTGGCTCCACCTGGGGTATGAACCCAAGACCTCTGTGAGTGAAACCGATGTACTAACCACTGTAATATGGAGCCCCCTCAGCTCTTAATTTTTTTGTTCTTTCCTATTGTCTTTTTATTTTCTATTTCAATAGTTTCCACTATGATCTTTGTTATTTCTCTTCTATTAACTTAAGGGCTTAGTTTGTTCTTTTTTTTCCTTCCCCTAGTTCTTTGAGGTATAAAGTTAGGTTGTTTAATTGAGTTCTTTCATTTTATTTAATGTGGGAATTTACTGCTATGAACTTCTCAGAATAGCTTTTGCTGCATCCCATAAGTTTTGATATGTTATGTTTCCATATTCATTTGTCTCAAGATATTTTTTTTCCTTTTGATTTTATCTTTCATCTATTGGTTGTTCTGAAATGTGTTGATGAATTTCCATGTATTTTGATTTTCCAGTTTTTGTAATTGATTTCTAGTTTAATAAATTTTAGTGGGAAAAGATTTATGATATGATAGTGGTCTTTTGAAATTTATTAAGACTTGTTTATGGCCTAACACATGATCTGTCCCAGAGACTATCCCATGCGCATTTGATAAGAATGTTCATTCTGCTGCTGTTGAATGGAATGTTCTGTATATATGTTTTTCAGGTTCGTCTGATCTAATGTGTAGTTTAAGTCCAATGTTTCTTTATTGAGTTTCTGCCTGGATGGTATATATGTTGTTGAAAATGGGACACTGAAGTCTCCTACTCTTATTGTGTTGCTGTCCCTCTTCAGATCCATTAATACTGCTTTATATATTTAGGTGCTCTGATGTTGGGTGCATAAATATTTACAATTGTTATATACTCAATAAATAACTCCTTTATCATTATATAATGACCTTCTTTGTCTCTTGTTACAGATTTTGGCATAAAGTCTACTTTTTCTGATATAAGCATAACTATCCTTGCTTTCTTTTGGTTTCCATTTGTATGGGATATCTTTTCCCATCTCTTCATATTCAGTCTATTTGTGTTCCTAAATCTGTAGTGAGTCTCTTGTAGGCAGCATATAGTTGGATTATGTTTCTTCCCCTGTCCCCCTGCTATTCAGCCATCAATGTGTTTTGATTAGAGTATTTAGTCCATTTACATTTAGATTGATTATTGATAGATATGGACTTGGTATTGTCATTTTGTTGTTTTCTGGATGTTTCCTAGTTCTTTTTTCCCTTTCTTCCTTTCTTGTGCTCTTTCTTCGTGGTTTGATAATTTTCTGTATTGGTATACTTTAATTCCTTTCTCTGTATATTTTGGGTATGTGCTATAGGCTTTTGTTTTGTGATTACCAAAGACCATCTTGTAACAGTCTATTATGATCTGATAACTTCAAATGCATACAAAAACTCTGCATTTTTATACTCCCTCTCCTCCATTTTTTGATGTCATAATTTACATATTTTTATATTGTGTATCCATTAACAAATTATTATAGTTATAGTTTTCTATGTTTTTCTTTTAACCTTTATACTAGAGTTATAAGTGATTTACCTACCCACCATCATTACCTTAGAGTATTCTGAATTTAACTATATATTTGCCTTTACCAGTGATTTTTATACTTTCAAATGTTTCATGTTACTAATTAGTGTTCTTTCATTTTACCCTGAAGAACTCTCTTTGACATTTCTTGTAAAGGCATTCTGGTGTGATGAATTTCTTCAGCTTTTGTTTATCTGGAAAATTCTTTATATCTCCTTTAATTTAAAGGATGATGTTGCTGGGTAGTTCTTTTGGTGGTGGTGGTGTTTTTTTTTTTTCTTCAGCACTTCAGATATATTATCCCATTTCCTTCTGGCCTGCAATGTTTCTGCTGAAAAATCTATTGATAATTTTTTAGTCTTAAGGGGATTCTCTTTTATGTTACAGTTTGCTTTCTCTTATTGTATTTTAAAACCATCACCCATCTTCTGTCCCTATAAACTATATATTCTATGAAATGGAATACCTATAGTTCCTTACACACATATATAAATCAAATGCTCTTTTGCAAATTCACACCTTTGCTCATTATAGGTTTTTTTTTTGCTAGAATATATTTTTTATCCATTTTCACCTGGTTAATTGAGGACAATGTTCATATCTTATTATTCTTTATACTCTCAATAAAATTTATAAGTCAGTCCTGATTTTAAGTTTCTTTGTTGTTGAATATTTAGGACTTTGAAATTAATATCTAATATATCATGCTGAAAACATTGCTGAAACATGTTAGTTCAGAGATTGTAATTACATGGCATGCAAGTAGTTACTGTCCCCTCCTCTGTAGATATTGTTAAACAGTCAGAACACTCTACTCACACGTGTCCTAACTTGACCTTAGAGTATTTTTCAACATAAACTTCAAAAATAGACTTTTTCAATTTCTTGGAGTATACTCTTTCCTATTTTTAATCAGAGAATAATTTAACCTTTCTTGATTATTTGAGTTTTATATCAATTAACATACTGCTCTTAAATGTAGTATTGGAGGAGATAGAATTGGTAGGCATCACAAAGAAGGAAACCATGATTGATTGGATAATTGTTAAACACTATATCATCTGTCTACATCATCTTCTTTAATTCTATCAACATTTAGCTAATATAAGTATTGTTCCCCTTATATAAAAGAGTCATCTGGAATTCAGAGGGTGAAAATACCCAGGGTCAAACAGCTGGTAAATATGATACAGCCAGGATTTAAACGCAAGCAGTTCTCTTCCTTTGTCTTCCTTTGGAACATTACTCTTCTCAATCACTGTGCCTCTGTAAAACAGCCATCCCCCTGCCTCTCATGTGACTGCCAGATACTCTGTAAGGGTGCGTTAGTGACTGAGGTTATTAAGAGGCAAGTGGTTCCTTGTCTATTCATCTACTTCCTTCCCTGGGTTAGTCTGAAGAAGAATTAATTTTCTAATTTCCTTAGAGGGAAAAGTAGAACTAAGTGGAAATAAGCTTTAATGCTACCTCCTATCCCTTTCCTCTATAGTTTCCAATAAGATAAAAAATAAAGGGAGTTAATGGTCACTTTCTCATTCCCTTCAGATAGTGGCCAGCAAGGAACTCCCCTATCAGCATGGACCTGTTGCTCTAGAATTCTCCAGAGACAGAGGGGATCGCTAGGCTTTCCCATTCATAAAACTCACTGAATGTTATCATGACTCTCATTGGGAGAGCCAGGGTGCAATGTCTAGGCTGCCTAATACTAAATATAATTAGGGATTTGGGAGCTGTGCCAGTTAGGCACAAAACCTTTTAAAATATATATGCATTTAAGTAATACAGGTATATGTATTATTTTTGCATATATTTTATAATAATGTGTATTTGTATTTTTATATAGGCTAAGTGAACCCTCCCATTTCAGAAACAGTATTATTGCCTCAATTCAAAATTCTCTATTCCAATCAGTGGCATTTGCAGTTTTATATCTAAGGCTTATGGGTTCCAGTTACTTCAGGAGACAATAACTGAAGATAGAAATTCTCACCTCAAAGTGGCATTCACTAAGACTTTCAGTTTACACAGGGAATAGTCTAGAGAATTCCTACAATATACTTTTCCTCTCTAAAATATGGGGCTCACATGTAGTTAGCGTGTATGTGTGTGTTCAGTGACTAAAAATGAAAAGGCAGGCATTGTATATCTAAGGTGCTCTCTGAAGTAATCATATAGCATCTTACAGAAATATCTATCTGAGCACTGAACTCATTGTATTGTTAGTCTCTGCATATGTCTACTCATTTCTAGATTTTAAGCTTTTAGAGCATTTTTATAGTAGTAGTTGTACTAATACTAATATTAATAGTAATAATAAGAACTAACTTATTGAGAATGGACCATGTGCCAGGTAGTGTCCCATCTATATGTTTTCACTTATTTTGTCCTTACAACTGACCTTTTGAGATAGATACCATATTACCCCAGTGGATTATAAAATTATAAGGATAGTGGTAATTCTAATGGACATAAGGGAATGTGTTTGTAGGAAATTGATTGCCCTCCAGTTAAAAACACCCAGACCTAATTAGCTATACATATTAGCCAAGAACTCAAGTCTAGAGCTGAGAGGTTTAAAAAAGAAGCAGTGTGTATAGTTGAAAAACTGTGAGCATTAGAGTTAGACAAATCTGGTTTTAAGTTTTCCTTTGAAGGCAAGGAATGAAAGCAATATGTAAAAGAGTCAACTATTAGAATTGTTGAAAGAATTAGGATGCCTGTCATTCTAGCTGGTACCAATTATTAGTGGGACAGGAATTTTTAAATGTTTCTAGGATTGAAGATGTAAGGGAACATATGGCTAAGTTGCAGGCTGTGTGCATGGGATAGTAGGAAGAAGAGGAGGTGCAGATGAGGACAAAAAAGAAAAGCAGAACAGGAATCTGTTATGGAAGCCCAGTTCTTTGGTAATGGGTATCAATGTTGAGGATAATGTAAGCTAATGGGATTGTTAAAAATGAAGTCATCTCTGAGGGAGAGGGCCATTGTGATACAACTGGAACCACAATTTTCCCACAGACCCAATAAGATTTCTAGGAGCCAAGGCTCAGCAAAGTTAACTGATAGGTGTGCAGTTACATAGGGAGTAAATGACAAAGACAGAATTTGGGCCTAAGGTTTGTCTGAATCCGGGTCCCCAAGAGTTGGGACTCTTCCAAAGAATGAGCTCAATAGTGAGAGATGTGAAAATAATGTTTTTTTCCCTTTTTCTTCAAAAGTCATAAATACAAATTGAGATCAGCAGCTATTATGTAAATAACATTTTGATAAACTCATAGTTAGATTCTTATGCATTTTAAAAAAGGCATAGATTAGATGGAGAAGAGATGCTACAGATAGATAATTGACACGTTTTATAGTTACTGAGTTCTACTCTGCTGCAGAGTTCGGTGAATGCAGGCTCAGTAAATACTTGTTCATGGATCACATTTACATAACTATAGCCAGACACTGTAAGGAATAAGAAAGCACTCTGAGTTTGGTACCTTTTAGAATTAAGTGAAAATGAACAAATCTTTTCTTTTTTTTCTCAACAAATATTTCAAAACAAATATTTATGATAGATTTTAAAAGCTTGTTCCAGTGCAAAAATGAAGCAATTCCTTAAGACAAAAGAGTCAGATGGCTAAATTAAGACAGTCAAATGATTAAAATGTGCACGCACACAAGATCAAAAGGTATGGTTAAACTGTACACTGAAACCACAACTAAAGAGGAAAATCTTGTTTCTAAATTATTCAACCTCTCTTTAAGCATACTTCTTTCTATATGAGCAAATTTAAAATCTTATTAGTTTTTTTCCCCCCCTCAGAAAAATATGTTACCAGATTGTCTTTATTCTTCGCCTACAGAGTTCTCATAATTGTTTGGCTATTTTTGTTTATAAAAATGCCCAGAAGAGGCCATGCCTGACATTGAAGATCTACCTATTATTTATCTGGGGTGGGCAGGCAAGTGAAAGTGAAGACCTGAACTTCCGTAGGTCACTGAATAATAGCCATAGTTAACATTTATTGAGCATTTACTAAGTGTCAGGGATTGTGTCAATACATTAAGTGGATTGTCTACTTCAATGAACTCTATGAATTAAATATGAGAAAACTAAAATGTAGAGAGAATAATTTAATTTTCCAGAATCAAATAATTAGGAAGCAGGTAGGCTCAGATGCAAAACAGCTAGAATCTCTACTCCTAGCTAAGACTTGCATTCTTCATTTTCTTATCAAACTGAAGACAAGGAGTACAACAAGAGGGACTATATAATCATATCTGGTTTAATATGCTTGTGTTTCGATGACTTACAAACAACACAATCCAAAATCACAGAGAAGTATTTGTACACATAGTGTACATACACGGAAAAATAAAAGCATAATCAGTATCGATGGGTATTTTATTAACAGATATTTAGTGAGCATCTGATTTAGTTCAGGTACCTCTTGGATGCTATGAAAGTAGCAGTGAACTAAGTGCTGAGGGGGCTTCCACCCAGATATTTGTGGAGGAAAACTCATATTTATGTTTGTGTAGCACTTTATAAGGCAAGTTCTTTCACATCCACTTTTTTTTCATGATCTTAAAAATAATCTAGAGGTGGCAGTATTATAAACAATAGTAGCCAATGAATAGGGAAACTAAGGCTCAGACAAGTAAATTATGGGCCAAAGATTATACCGCTAGCAAGTAACTGAATCAACACTCATAAAATACTTCTTATAAATCTCATTTATTCATTCAGTAAATATTTACTGGCCTCTACTTGTTAGGTACTATGCTATGTGCTAAGTATACAAAAGGGATTGTTATTAAGCCTCCTATGTCCCATAATGTCATAAGACACTTTTTCATATTGTTCAGTCCATAAAGAATGCTTTTTTTCCCCCTCACCTGGTAAATCTTCTGTCTTCCAGATTGAAGTTGGTGATCCTCAACACAGCCTTTACTACCCTCAGATGGCTCCTACTAACTGTACTCTGTGCTATGTATCATCATTATTGTCATATACTTATTTGTGTGTGTATTACCTAAATATATGGTTTTTTAATTAGACCGGACTCTCCCTGAAGGGAGGGACTACTTTTATTGACCATCTTTTTATTCAATGAGTAGTAGAGTTTCTGGTACATACTGCATACTGAACTAATTGTTTGACTAAGTGAATGACTATGTGAAAAACTTTTAAGGATACCCTAAATATGGTTAGTGGTAGCTATCATTTAACTCGCAGATTGTGATGGGTATTATTAAGTCCATTTTTCAGAAGAGGCAAATTAGATTCGGATTGGTTAATAGGGCTCCCTGACATGGCAGAACTAAGAGCAGACAGAGCTGAGCTTGGAACCCAGGTCAGTGGGCATTAAAGCCAATGCTCCTAACAATCACAGCAAAGATTTTATTAGTGTCCTCAAGGAAATAATTTTCTCCAAGAAATCTTTTCCCCATACTCCCTTTGTATCCCACAAGCAGCTTGCATGGACCTATAAACTGCCTTTTTGCACAGATTCAGAGCTTGATCCCTAGCTTTATTTTTCTTTCCTCCTATTTCCAGCTAAATGTCCAAGCAGCACACAGCAGGAGGCGACCAGGAAGGAAAGGCTGGCAGGGAAAGAATCTGTAATTAAGCAAACAAGCAATAGCAGACAGTATCCATGGGCAGCACCACCTGGACCACCCTTCTAGCCATTGCAAATGTGACCTTCTGGAGGCCTGGGTGTGGGGGTATTAGAGGCTTTAGTTGCTATAGCAGAAAACACTTAAAGAAGTGAGAAAGAATGAGAGAAATGACTTTGTTTCATGTGCCATCGTTCCTTGGGCAGAGACTGTAGGCCTAGTTTTCAAAAGCCCGCTGCCATTTTGAGGCTTCAGAAGCAATTTGGAAAATGCTGTCATGTTAACTTTATTTCCTTGCTCTCTAGGGGTACTCGGTGGTTGCCCATAAAAAAAATCCCTTCTGAGGGTGAAAGTTACTGTAAAGTGTTCACTGCATGGGGCTTAAAACTTCAAATGTGCAGGAGCCAGAATTTTTAATGAACTTTATAAAGCTTATTGATTTTTACTAATTATAGAAGAAATGCACACACACTATAGAAAAATTTGAAATTATAAATAAGTATCAAACAAATAAAAAATTTCTGTAACCTAGGAGTTAACTTATATATATATTATGTACTTTACTACAAGTTTCTCACAAAATATGTTCAAGTCTATTTATTAAAACGTAGTGGTTTTTTTTTTTAGAAGTTTGAAAACTCAAGGCATTAGCTATCTTTTGAAACATTAACATACTAAAGCTCATTGTTACATTGTCTTTTTCTAACTCCAATACACAAATTAAAATCTTTGTGAGATCTAACTCCAATACACAAATTAAAATCTTTGTGAGTTCTAACTCCAATACACAAATTAAAATCTTTGTGAGTATAAATACTGTGACTGCTCTTTCCAGAGTTTACAAGTTTATAAATCTGGGTTCTGATTTATTCAATTTTTATTCTCTCCTGGACTTACCAAACAAGTAAGTCCTTTCTAGGACTTAGTGTATAATGACATCTTTCAAATAACTGCAAAACCAACTCTTCATGAGAATGTTATTTATTAGAGGGCAAGATCTACTGAACCTCCAAATGTTTAGGAAAGAGTGACTCAATGAAAGAAAGAATTAACGAATGAGTGAATGGATGTATGAACAGATAGGATGAATTCTGTTGGAGTCTTCAGTAGGTATACCTTAACTTTAATTTCCTTTCCATGATTTACTAAGCAAGTGTGGAGTCCTGTCACAGTGGTTTTCAACCGGGAGTGATTTTGCCTCCCAGGAGACATTGGGAAATCTGACATTTGGCATTTTTGTTGTCACAACTGAGGGGTGGGTGTGCTCCTGGCATCTAATAGGTAAAAGCCAGGGATGCTGCTAAACATCCTACCATGTACAGGAAACCTCCCGACAACAAAGGAGTATTAAAGTGTTTATTACCAAAATGTCAGTAGTGCCAAGGTCGAGAAACACTTGTTTAGCATAAATTTAGGTATGTTTTATAGGGGAGAGTAGGAAAGTAGAGAAGACTATCGTAGTGCGCAAAGTAAATACCTATAGGTCAAACTAGGGGGATGCTTATGTGCAGATAAGCAAGGTAATAAAAGTGACAATAAAACAATGCCATCTCTTCTATTAAGGGAAAAAATCATCTTTTTTTTTTTCTTGGCACAGATGGTCTTAGGCTTGTAAATCTGCCATTCCTCCAGTAATCACAAGAAGAAAATTGATGATTTAAAGCAGTTATAAGGTTTATCTTGCAGAAGGAAAGTGTGGGTATCTGAAGAATAGTAAACATAAATCCTGTTTTACATCTGAGAAGCAAAACCATTTAGAGTATAACACAGCTTCCATCTGAACTATGGCTGAAAGGGAGGTATAAGATATGGTCAGTGATTTTAAATGATTTATAAGGATTTCTGTAAAAGAAATACAAAGACCTGGGTAGATCCAGGCATTTCTGATATGTCATAATAGAATTTTATAGTATTTTTCTCACAGTCAAATAAAGTTCAGTAGTATGGATAGATTATTACCTTGTATTAGTACTTCCTAGACTGCCTGTCAGAATGCTTTATTCAAAGAGACAGATTTATATTTCACAAGGAAATGATTTCTAAAGCTCTTCTACTAATAATTTTTTATTTGAAAGCGAAGCCATGTTTAGTCATTCCACCCATAGACTGGCCCAGAGTGAGCTCTGTACATGAAATTTTTTTTTTGATATTTAAATAGGGAATAGTATTTTAATGCTGCAAAAGAGAACACAAAAAATGGCCTCTTTACATAAAATTCTATTTGAATATTCCTTTGGTTTTCCATTGCCCTGAAATCAGCTGGGGATATCTCTAACAATTCATGTTACCCAAACACATAGGTGTGGGTGCAATGTACTTTACCAGCATATATGTGAGGGTACCTAAAAAAGTATGTAGGGGAAAAGACTCATAATTAAGAAGAAATAATATATTGTTTACTTGAAACAAACTTCTTCCTTTCTCTATTTTTCTTCACCATCAAATTTTTTATTTCTTCAACAAACTGTATGAAGCACCTACAATGCTCCCACAATGCTTCTAGGATCAGAGAACTTGGCTGTGAAAGCAAAGCAAATAAACAACAATGGTTCTATTGCTGCACATTGAGCACTGTCCAGAGTTCTGAAAGGACAGACTTGTAAAGCTCATGCAGAAGGAGAATTTGTGTGTAGAGAATGACACAGCAGAAAAAGACAGGATCAGAAATTGCGACCCTGGCCCTTATTCAGTATTATGGTCAAGCAGCTCTGTGACCTTGACTAAATCTTTTAACCTTTTCTATAAGATTATTTTCCAGATGTAAAGTGGAAGTTCTATATAAGTGAGATTCTTTAATGAAAGGGTGGCCTCTGACAAATATTTAATTCAATACAATAAGCATTTGTGGAATAATCACACTGAACATCTTGAATGACAGTGAGGACTGAGCTATGGAAAAGAGTAAATGATCACTATGAAGAGGTTAACAAGAAAAAACAAATGTATTACTTTACATTTGACTGTTAAGCTAAAGGAAACATCACAACTTTTGATGTAACAGAAGAAAACTTTATATCTAATTCATTAGCTAGTGTATGTATGCTCCTGTCTGTCTAAGCATACATACAGAGGCTAACCTACTTAAGTAGCCCCTCAGTGGATTATTTTCTGCTTGACTCTCCAGATCCACTTTCTACCCTTTCCCACCCAGTCTTGTGCCATGAGAAGATGGCCTAGTTAGACTATATCCATGGAAAGAAAGAGGTGGAGAGTGAGTTTGGGTATTTCATCTCTTGGATCCTAACTGACTCACTGCAATCTTGCTCTCTCTCTTAACTGAAGTCTAATCTACCTTAGGATGGCTCTCTGCATATAACTTTGTCCAGTTTGAGCAAAACTTCCCTTCTTCTTATCCAGTTAGATCTAGGGGTTGAAATAGAGCTCCAGGGTAATGTAATATCTTCTGTGGGTTCTGTATCTTATTTCTCACAATTTAAAAATAGTCCCTTTATTAAACTCTTCTCCAATTATCTTATTTTCAAAATGCCACATGTTTTCAGCTGGGACCCTACTTGATATAGACTCTGCATTACCTTACATTACTATGTGACCTTAAGCAACCACTTATTGAATGTTTACTATGTATCAGCCAATACAAAAACTATGCAAATTTTTAATATTCTGATAATAAATGATTAATTATTATAAAATAATAATTATAAATAATTATTATTATAAAAATAAATAATTTTCTCATTAGAATCTGTGTAATTTTACCAGTGTCTACATAGTCCATGATATTTCCACAAAGTTCTGCTCACAATTAAAATTATTTCACATTTTAAGTCTAAGAGAAATTCTGGGGCAATGGAGAGTGAGATTTGGGAGGTAGGCAGGGACCTAATGATGGTAAAGGTGATGATGATGATGATGACAATACCAATGAAGATAATGATGATGATGATGATGATGACAGAGGTTAAAAAATTTAAATTTGTAGAGTATAAGCTGGGCTAAATAATATGTGGCTTATCTCATTTAATTTTTCACAGTGAACCTATGATGTAGGTAATATCAATATCCCCATTTTCACATGGGATTCCACAAATTTTTTCCTATATTTTTGCTTATGTCATCCTGTCCTACCTTTTCACTATTCCATTTGATTCCTACTCTTAACAGTATCATATTCATTTCTGTCTTATCCTGGAAGCTCTCCTTTAGCCCTTGGCTATTACCTTCCTCAGGCTTCAAAGAGTGGACTAAGAAGATGTGCATATATAGATAGACCAGAAAACAAATTAAGAGAGCAGTGGTCCTATCAATGCAGGTATTTATGCAGGTAGCTTTTATAAAATTCAGATATAATTAACATATAACATTGTATTAATTTTATATACACAGAATAATGATTTAGTTCAAAAGCCACCACTGTAAAAAAAAAATGTCTTTTTAGTACTCCTAGTTATGATTGGAAAGACAAAAAGAACAGTGTAAACCATTGTACCTGCAGAGTCCAAGTCCACATTTGATGTTTGAATAGAGCTATCCTTCCTACAAATATCTTTACATATGTAGGGCATAGAAGGACATGACTGAATTACATAAAGAGAATGGGCATTGCTCTCCCAGCCAGAATCCTAGTTTAATTATATCTATCATTGCAACTATGTGACCTTTGGCAAGGTACTGAATGTCTCTGAGCCTCAGACTTTATCCCCTAGCAAAATCCTACCTCCTACGACTGCTGGGAAGAGGAAATAAGAGGAAATAAATACTGTATGTAAAGCTCTTAGCACATAACAAGAGCTCAAAAATAATGCAGAAAGTTTCTATTTTCAGTATTAATTTATGTTAACAATTATACAGTGGTCAAAAACAAAATAGTGTTGGAAATCGACTTGGGCAGAAAACACTCTGGCTTTCAACCGATCTCTAATGCAGCTCTCATGACTGGGTTCCTATGAATGGTACAAACACATGCATATGAGGTCGAGTAGGGCAATGGTTAAGGCATTGCTTTAGAACAGGAAGGATTTCTTTGGTAATCTTGGGCAGATCACTTAAGGCCTCTGTACCTCCTCTGTGCTTCTTTTATAATATATGAAAAATAAATATTATAGTAGAGCCATGGCATAGAATTGCTGTGAAAATTAAATTGATAAGTGCATGTAAATAGCTTAGATTAGAACATTTCCTAGATCTAGTAAATGTTCAGTTTAGGTTATTCACACTCATATTATTGTTATTGGCCCCTTTGTTTCCCAGCTTACAGAATTAGAAAAAACCATGTTAAATAGAAACAAACTTGCCTGCTTAAAGACACTGGAAAAAAGACAACTCACATACCTATCGATAAGACTGTAAGTGATGAAGGTGGAGAATGTGTGTTTAAGATTTTAAAATATTTTTCAGTTAGTGAGGAAACTAGTCATTTACTCTTCCCCACTTAATAATGAAATGATTAATAGCTAATGACTTTGAGTCATGAGAAAATCATTTAAACTTTCAGAATATGAGTTATTTCATCAGTGAATTAAAATAATGTATACCTAGTAATATATTGGTTTAGAATATTTTTCTATCTTTCTCTATCCTACAACCACTTTGCATAATTCTTTTATTAGTTAGTTCTGCCTTAGCTAGTATTTTCTCTCAATGCTTTGCTTTCCATAGCAGAGGATACCTGTGGGAGACTATTGGGCTGACATAGAATTGTGGAAAAGTAGTAAATGACCATAGGCAATCCTCGATGAAAGGGGAACAGGATCAATGGGTATCTTGTCCTTTTAAGCCTCCAAGGAATGTCTGTACACTCTCTGACTGGTCCAACCTGATAATGCATTTTCCCCTTGGCTCTTCTTCTTTTTTATTTTATTCTCTCTAGTCCTCCCCCTGATCGCTTCCCAAATAAGCCACTTGTATACAAGGTCCTTTCCTAGGTCCTACCGGTGCAGCTGAGAAAGAAGCCCTTAGGTTCAAATACTAGAAAGAATGGACTTGCTTGACCCACTTCATGCTCAGTATCCTCTGACATTTTGGGAAAAAAATAATCATGAGTTAGTATATCTAGGCTTTATATCACATAATGATTTTTGTTTGCAAAGGTACAAAAGCAACTCTGAAGCCCAAAGGGAATTTATGGAAAAGAAACGGATGCCACAGTGCTACAATCTGCATCTCAGGAAGGAGAGCAGCATGATGAATTCTTGGAACATCAGGAGCAGAAATTTATGGGACATTTCTTTAAAGTACCACAGTGAGGTGCCTCAGAGGCAACTATTTTTGTCTGAGTCCTCAGTAAAAGTCATACTCCAGGAGGGGAGACTGATCTAGCTGCAGATTTCTGTGTCTAGTAAGACATTTTATCTTAACCCTCAAAGAATCCTAGGTTTGGAATAAGGCAGAACCCAAAGGTCACTATTATGGGCAGAGGAAATGCCTAACTCAGTTGTAAATTTAGCATTCATCTTTTATTGTTTTATAACCTTCAGTAAATCACTCTTTCTTTCTAGTGACTGCTGGAAGAGGGGTGAACGCAGCCAGATAAACTCTTTGTTATCTACAAGCTCAGACTCATTTTTAAAATGTGACTTGTAATTTTGTTCATGCCAGATCACAAATATTCTAGTCTTAACATTTCTCTCTCAGTTTTAATAGCGACTTATGCTTGAAATTTTCTGATGTGATTTTATTTGACTAATGAAAACACAACTGAAATGGTTATAATAGCTATAATTTAAAAATAAAAATGAAATACTACCATATATACAAGTGTTGAGGTGATAACGAGGTGAGTTATGACTTAGCGAATATACTGAACAGAGAAATACTTTCTATAAATTAATAAGTGAATGAATGAGCCCATTTCTAAAGGAGTTGATATTTAAGAAAGTCAATATTGTTACTTTATCAATTTTTCCAAATTTTTTGAAATTTTTTTCTAAAAGTTAGACCATAGGAATACAGATTATAGTGTATTTTGTCCTCAACATTTACAGAGAGTTAATATCATCATGAATTGAATAATGTGAAAATGCCTTCTGTAAAACCATAGTAAGTATATTACTTAGTTAATTCAATATCTTGAAAAGGAAGTCCGAATCAGTTGTTTGTGTTAATTAAAGAAGCTAACATTTGAGAGTACCCACTTTCTTTTGCTTTCAACATTTCCTAAACAATTACTATTTGCCACAACTTGTCTCATGATAGAGACTTCATTTTATTCATTATCACCTTCCTTTAACCAACCACAGTGCATGTCATACCCCTGAAAAGCACTTTTCTTCTAAATCCTTCCCTGTAATACCTTTCTCCTTCTTTTCTTCCCTTCTTAGCTCCTGTGATGCCTCATACCTTTATCACATTCATTTCTTCTTTAAATGGACTTACATGGTACTTCCTTTTTTTTTTTTTAAAGGAAAGGTGTGGAGATTTATATGATGATTCAAAATATTTGTTTTTTCTTTTTTTTTAGAAAAGGCACAATTAGAAAATATAGAGCACCTAATTTTTTACCCAAATCATACCTGCATTAATTCTGGTTCTGAATGTTATTCCTTTTGCTTTTTTTGATTAAACGAAGGGTGGGCTTATGTTTCCTTTTACCCAGGCATTCATTGGCAGACATTCGTATGCTCCTTTGAAGCCAGATGAAGCATAAATCTTAAATAAATAAGTAAAAAATATGATAAAAGATCACTACCCTGGTTAGCTTATACTATAAAAATGACTCCAATAAGCATATAAATATAAGTGAATTCTAAAATAAAATACCATCTGCTTTTATAGACAAAAAACACATTAATTTTATATCACAGCATGTTATCCTGTGGAAATTCAGTACAGCGATATAAATAAAATATCTAAATATGTGGAATGCTCAAATTATTTTCCACTCCTGCCAAATTAAAAAAAGTGTTTTTTTTTTTTTTTTTTTTTTTAATAATGTGCACTTAACTGAGTTAGATTTTTGTGTCTGGAACTGGCAGATTTCCCCAGAGTTGCATCTGATATCAGAATCAAGGGTTATTAACATTACAAAGAGCACCACTGTCCTACAGTGTCCCCTTTATCATTCCGAGCAGCTGCCTCAAGCCAGCGCATTTAACCTTGGGAAATGAGATAGAAATTCTGGGTAGTCAAAACCTGCCAATAGATTCCCTCAATGGGATCTACTGTAAAGCTTTATTTAGCTGCAACACAGGAGAAAGATGAAGCTCTTATTATCATTTGACGTTTATAATTTCCATTCATCCACTCTGAATCCCTCAAATAGTGTTATATTTTTTACTTATAAACAGCAATATTCCCTTTACTGGTAAGACATTGTTTTCCCCACTGAGAATGTCGTTAGAAATAAATGTCTCTGAGAAATGGGTGCTTAATATTTAAAAATAGATGCCCAGGTTATTTCCTTCCAGATGTTTTATAGCAAGACTTTGACTATTTAAAAAAAATTTTTTTGAGGGGGACGTGTAGAACTTTATTTTGTATTTTGACTTGTAAAAGGCTGCTGTTTGCATGATCACTTATGCTTAACATTAGAAATAATTTACAAACAGTACTGATGACCAAGTAGTGAATGGGCATGCTCAAAAATGACTTATTTTTTTTATTTTTTATTAAAAAAAGAGATATATAGACATATACCTCTAAATAAAGCAAACTTGGCAAAATTTCTCACAAGACTTAAATCTTTTACACCTTTGATCCAGTCTTTTCAGTCTTGGGAATCTTTCTTACGATGGAGATTCTACTGCTTATGAAGAGAATGGGCTACTATTTTATGCCTGAGACTGTCATGTTATCTCTTAATTCTTAAAACAACTCTATGAATTTAGCTTTATAAATTAGGAAACTGAAGTATAGAGAGGTTTAGCAGGTTTCCAAGATCCCACAGATAGGAAATAACTGAAGTCAGATATTCAGTCCAGGAGATTTATCAGTGTTTGAACACAAAATCACTACAACTCAACACTTGGTGCAACATTTTATCTCCAACAATATTTGTTGCTATTGTATTTATGATGATGCAAAAATTTTAAAAGTATCTAAAGAGAATGATTAATTATATTACATAAAATGATATAAACAAGGTATTTATACTGACAGCTTTAAAAAATAATCCTAAATGTAAATGTAGGATAAAAACACATTTTTAAAGCTACAAATAGCAAAAAATTAAAAAAAACATGAAAATGTCAATAGGGATTATTGTATTTAAGTTGTGCAAATATGTTCGAATCTTTATTCCATTTTTTTCCCTATACTTTCTGATTGTCTGTATTGAGTATATTATTTTAGAAATAATAAATATACTTATTTTAAACATCTACATTTATAAAATATATCTGTCAAGGACATTGGACATATTTTTATCTTTTTTTTAAATTAAAAATTTTCTAATTTGTAGATCACTCTATAGTCTTATACTAATCTATCTGAAAGGTTAGAGAACAAATTTTGTCTGAGAGCATGAAGAGATTTAGATTTACAAACTTTTTAGGCTCTATACACTCAGTGACATCTGTTGTCATGCTTCATACTAAATATAGGGTTTAAAAAAGTTTCATTTCCATTTTAAGATCATGACTATTTGTATTTGTAAAATATCTACTTATTCAATTATCTTCATTGGGTATGATTGTTAACCTAAGAAAATCAAGAGAAAATAGATTATTTGGCATATGATTCATAATAGAATTGGCAAACTGTAGAATTTAACGTAAGATATGACATTGATAGAGCAGCTGGATCAATTAGCCAGTTTACAATATATTTTATTAAAGTTTTGTTGAAAAAAAAACAACTACTTTTTTTAGGAAGATAAAAATTCCTCACTTGAGTGGCATAGCTCTGATCCTCAAGTTTGAGATTAAACTTTGGTTCTATGTGTCACTTGGGCCCAATGTTTTAGATTCCATTTGGTTTCTTTCCAGCTCCAATCATACCCCCTTTTTTTTCTTGTATAGAAAGATCTATCCATTAAAGGCAGATCTATTTCTTGTCTACTGGTTTTCTGATGTTTTTGTTCTTAAGACTCTGTTGATATAATTCCTCTCACCCATCTCCATCAGAAAGTTTATTTCCTCCTTGTTTTTCAGTTCTGAATTCTGTGTTTCTTCCAGTATAGATAGAATTTCTCATTATTTTGTTTGTCAGGATTAAAAAGCTCAATTTGGTTCTTTCTTTTTTTTTTTTTAATAGATCAGTGATATACAATGCACTTTCTGCAATTGTAGAAAGGTTCTATATTTATACTGTTCAATATTGTAGCTACTAGTCTCATGTGGCTATTGAGCACATGAAATGTGGCTTGTACAACTGAGGAACTGAATTTTAAATTTTATTTGGCAGGAGTGTCCTCTAAGGTATCTAATATTCATGAATCTAGACCAGCTAATAAATCCTTTTTATTATGTAAGCTAGTTCGAAATTACTTTTTATCAACTAAAAATTCTCCCTAATTTAAAAGGCTAACATGAAGATCATTTGAATGACATATGTGAAATAACATGGCACTGTGATTACTTAAAAAGTATTGCTTTATTTTTTCCCTGAATTTCATCTGATGCCATGCATGGTGATATGCTCTTTTACTAGATCCCTTTCAACTAGCACGTTCATGGAAATCCTGTGATTCTCATGATTTACAGGAAAGAAATATATTGTAGAGCCCATGGTGTTTCCAAATGCTCTGCCTTTCATTTCCCTTAAATACTCTGATATGTGCAAGTTGTTTTGGATCTTAAGTGCATCATTGATATCTTCCTTTGGCTTGATGCCACATGACAGACTACAAGGTCTGCTGCAGTTTGGCAGTTTCCATGCTGGGCACAGCTGTCAGCATCTCTTTGCCTTCATTTCAAAGAATCTGATGCTACTGGCAAGACATCAGAAGGCAAACCAGAGAATAACTGGGGTTTCTCTTTAGCAAATGAGAAATGGAAACATCATCTCCTAGACCTTTTCTTTGCCCTAGCTGTTTTTCGGGTAGTACTTTCATTTCTCTGATGAAAAATCACATTTTTTTCTTTATTTTTTTCTATTCACATTCTCTAGCGCGCAGAGGGGGGAGCTGAATTGTCCCATTTTTATTACATTACTTGCTGTTTTAGCACAATACTGTGCTTGAAGTTATAGAATGAAGAGACAGCTGTTACACTGAAGGCATATGCCCTGCCTGCTGGGAACAGACTCTCCAGATTCATCCCTGAGCCATGGATTGTGAATTCGTTTATTTATTTATTTTCTAAAAGGCAAATGGAAATGGAAGGACTGTCCTCTTTAGTTATTCAGTTGATTAATATTTGGCTCATTAATATGATTTAGAATTGTGATGAGACACTCAAGAGATGAGGATATCAGTCTACCTAAACACAAAAGATAGAATATTAGGTCACAAAAGGGAGAAAGAATGATACTTTCCAAGGTGGAAAGGAAATAAAGGTAAAGATCCTCCAAAGAAGTAAAAAATAAAAGTTAGGATGAGGGAGATAAAATTTATAAATGGCCAAAAGAGCCATTGGAATGCTTGTTGAATGCTCAATATGATGAATATTAATATAAAAGCTAAATAATTCAATATATTTTTTGACCATGTTCATAAATAAATGAACATTTATGAACCATGTTCATAAATAATGTTGATAATAGTGAGGTGATGTTTAACTTTCTGATGATAATGCTCAGAGTTTAATATGGACTCTATAACATGCTAAGTGATATGGTAACTTAATATTATTTACTCATTTTGATGAAATAGATATTATTAATGAAATAGATATTATTAATCTCATTTTACATGTGAGTTAACAGAGACTAAGAGTAGATAAAAACTTGACCATACCATAGAGTTAGATTCAAACCCATGGGTGTCTGACCATATATTGATGCCACTGTAAAATGGCAGCCTGTGTACATGAGCTGTCACCTATTACGATCCTATACAACTAGTCCTCTTTAGTCAACAAGCTCTAAACTCTTAGCTTTATAATCCCCAACACACTTCCTATCTCTTATCTCTTCTCTTTATTCTACAAGCTTCACCTTTTTCATGTTTCTTTGATGCCAATAATTCTATTGTCTTACATGGAGATGGGGAAAGAACACCTGATACTTGAAGTAGAGGGAGGACATTGTAAAGTATTTTAAGGAGTTGAAACACTATGGATGGAGGGATGTTGGTGGTGGTAGAAAAACTGGCAAGAGCTTGATATTAAAAAAAGTATTTTAAATAACAATTTCTTTCTTTGGTTTATTTGCTATAAATAAATATTGGTTATTTTCTGGGTTTTAATAATTGCTCAGAATTTAAAATATGTGCCATTTAAAACAGTTTTCCTAAAGTATTTTTTAAGATTTTATTATGAAAATGAAGATATTTATGTTAGGGTAGTTCTACTGGAAGTGAGTTGGGAAAAAGTGGCCCAGGATTTCTTCCTATATTTTTATAGTTTTTTTTTTGAAGAGGTTAACTTATTATTTTATTTTTTTCCAGAAATAAAACATTCGATCTTTACTACTTTCACTTTTTGATCTCTAAAAGAGTATATACTGGCAACTTCCAGTGTGTTTGATTTCAGATGAATATCCTGAGGCTCTGGAATTGAAGTTAGAAAGGACATCCATGGGCAAAAGATCCTATTAGTATTTTGTAGTGTGTGTATTTCAGAAATTATGGTAAAATTCACATAATAAAATTTATAATTTTAACTATTTTAAAGTATATATAATTAATTGCCTTTTAGTACATTTACAGTGTTGTGCAACCATTATCATCACCTAATTCCAGAACATTTTCTTCACCCTAAAAGAAACCTCATGCCCATTAAACTGCCATCCTGCATTTCCTCATCTTCAAAAAACAAACTGCCAATTTGTCTTCTGTTTGTATAAATTTACTTATTCCAGATTATTCATATAAATGCAGCCATAAGAAAAGATGAAATAATGCCATTTGTGACATGATAGATCGTGATGTGATTATGCCAAGCAAAAAAAGTCAGACAGAAAAAGTTGAGAACCATAAGATTTCACTCATATGGGATACAAAACTGAAAGTAACAAACAAACAAACAAAACAAACAAAGGCTCATAGACACAGACAACAGTTTGTGGTTACTAGAGAGAAAAGGGGCAGTAGGGAGGAAGAAAAGGGTAAAGGGGATAAAACAGATGGTGCAAGAAGCAAATTTGACTTTGGGTGGTGAACACATAATCAGTATACCAATGACGTATTACTGAATTGTATACTTGAAACCTATATAATTTTATTAACCAATTCACCCCAATAAATTTAATAAAAAAATTGGTAAAGGCATGGTATGCAAGTGGTTACTGTGCCCTCCCCTGTAGATATTGTTAGCTAGTCAGAACAACACTCTACCCACATATGTCCCAACTTGACCTCAGAATATTTTTCAACATAAACTTTAAATAGATATTTCCAATTCCTTGGAGGTGATATTTCATGAGAGAGAGGAACATTTAAACAACCTATAACAATGTAGTATCATAAGGGGTCATAATATACACAGGGCGAGGACTCATAGACAGTGTGTTCTTTATGGAAGGCAGTCTTACATCACTGTAGATTAGTGTCACTTTCATATATACTGAATCAAAGGGAAAAGGAAAAAGCAAGGCAAGCCATGGGCTTCATTCAGGACCACCATTTTGTTTATTCTCCTGACATGTGACTGATTGCTTTTTTCCTTTCTCTCCTATCACTGTCTTTATAGTCCAGCTTTTGTAGAAATATCTCAATATTCTGTTTAGTATAGACAACCCATTATACTAGTTACTAAGATGCTTACTTTTTCCTTTAATTTTCCTGTTATAACTCTGCCATTTTTTCCTTGGAACTGTCATGTTACTACATTTTCATTTACAAGGTACTCAAAATAGAGCCTGAGTTATTTTAGACTCCCAATGCATTGTTTATTAAATGAATTTATTAGCGCATAGCGAAGTGCTTAAAAACTTTGTTCTCTGAAGTCTGAAATCCTTGGGTTCTATATCCGGCTCCACAACTTGTTAGCTGTGTGACCTTGGGCAAGTTATTTAGCTTTCCTGAGCTTCAAGGTCCTCATCTGCAAAATCAGAATAAAAATCAACTTAACCCCATAAGGCTATGCTAGCATTCAATAAGATTATGCATGTCAATTGCCTGATTTATAGTAAATACTTGTATTTGCTGCAATCACGTCTTACTGCAACTCTTCTTGAAATCCTTTGGGCTGTATGTTTACTCAATTGGGTCGTTAGAGTCACTTGAGTGGTAGGATTTATTAAATCTGAGTCTAATTATTTGATCAGCATCAGAATTTATTGTTTTCTCTTCAGTTAAATTTCTATTTATATTTTTCGGGAATATAAAATTCTATCAAGGTCTCCCTTGTTATTATGAAAATAAAATAAGCAAATGAAATTAAGCACTTATTCTGCAATCATGCATTGAATATCTATTATGTAGTAGGCACTATTTTACTAAAGATGTAACTGTGAGCAACACAGACCAAAATTCCTGCCCTCTTGGATCTTATATCCCAATACTTACTACAATAGCTAATACATGTAAAGGATTTATTCTGCACCAGGAATTTCCCAAAGCATTTTATAAATATTGCCCCATCAGAAAGATAGAATTACTATCCCCATTTTTACCAATAGGGAAAAAGCATAAGGAAACAAGACATTGTGTCCACAGTGGTACTGTGATATAGAAGTGACAGAGCTGAGAGTTCAACTCAGGCAGTTTGGTTCCAGAGCCATGCTTTTTTTTTTTTTTTTTTTCTAGTATTATATATAAATGACTTTCAGGTACTGAAATTTGCTGAAAGGCAAATGGGGGAAAATAGGAGAGATTTTTGCTTAACTAATGTTGACCATCATCAATTTGATATCAAAGGGTAAAACTAGAATTGAAAGGAAAATGAAAAGCCCCTTATAGTCAACACAGCTGGGTAGTACTTGGCTTTTTTTTAAAAAGTTAAAAGCTGTAACATTTAGATTTTTTTTCAACACCTGTGAAAGACAGTTAAAATAAAGTTCCAATAATGTTATTTTTAAAAGGGTAGGAAATCTCTCAAGAAAGCACTAAGTACTGCATGAAAATAGAGGGGGGCCATTTAGGTAACTGCCCCAGACATCAATTTGCATCTGAGAAAAGGTCTTCAGTACACTATTGTCTTTTCAAGATTTCATCTCTGCTGGATTTACATCATCTGTTTTAGGAAAATGCCTCCATGCTGCAAAGATAAGATTTAGCCTGCTCTGAAATTTAGCCCACAATGGCGTCACCTTCTTGTAGCTAACATTTCTATGCAAACCTTATTAATAATCCATGTGAATCACATATAAACACACAGCAAAATGCCTGGGGCTGAGTAGTGTCTGATATGTTTATTTTTTATTTTAAATGTTAGTAAAAACAACATTTTATTGAAAGATAAACAATTAAATTTTGAGATAGCTATATACCTTCAATCTCTTCCTGAAATTATATTCTTTCTACCGTTCCTGCTTTTTTTAAAGTCATCCTACTTTTTTAATTATTAGAAATAAATTTTATTGTTACATGACTTAATATTATTTCCTCATCAACCCACATCTATATACTTTCCCTTACCTTAGCTTTTGTCTATTTATTGCATATTTATCACTCCATAATTTTTAGTGTCACACTCAAGCCCTGCTTAATCAAGGAAAACATTTCTAACAAGTTTCGGTCCAGGTACAGTTTTCTCTTAGAATTTTTAGTTTGATTGTCTAGATTTCTTAGCTATCCGATGAGCAAGTCTAATGGGGAGGGGTAGCTGTAAAGCATAGTTGTGTATGAATATGAAGGGGACTCAGGCTTAGCTTTTATCAAGGAATTGAGATAAATGCACATAAGTTAAAAAAAAATGCAATTGATTTGGTTATACATATGTGGCTTGGAGGCAAGTTAGAAGCCAAAGAGATAGCACTTATAAAGATGAATCAGGAATCAGCAGGATAAGGGGTAAAAGATTCTAGTTCCAATCAACTCAAAGACAGGAAAAAAAAAGGATGCAGAAAATCATGTGATGTAGGTAACACAGAGACAGATTAATACAGGTGTACTTCTGTTTCTTTTCTCGTTTGTTATTAATTCTTTTTACTTTTGCATTTCGAGAGCTGTCCTGAGCCTAGTGTTTAGTTCCCACTATACCTCTTTGTCCATCCTCACCTTCATTTGCACTGAGTGGAAAGTGATTCTAAATTGACAGGCTCCGTAAGCAAACTCCACCCTGAACAGATTACTAACTTCTCTAAGCATGTCTTTTTGTCTGCAAATGAGAAAAATATGTATTATCTTACAGTTTTGCTGTAAATACAATGTCTACTTTGGACCTTCGAATGCTAGATTATTTCTCTTTTATCAGTTCTTTTCTCCTTGTTTTCATGAGGCCCTCAAGTTTTCTGTGGAAGTACACGTGTTTAAGCAAAAAAGTAAATTGTACCATCACTTCACATATGCTTGTCTTATCCCTAGAGACTTGCCAAAGCTCTTTGAGGATAGAAATTATTTTCAGTTCCTTTTTTTTTCTATCTCAGGATTCTTTGTGCACCATGGATTCCCAATATATCTTGTTTGATGATGATTGACAAGAACAAATTCAATTGCTCTGCTTCACCTTTGTGAAAGATGCTTGCCTCCACTAGAATTCTGCATTCATTAACTGTCTGCTTCCCACCTTCTTTTGTGAGTTGTGTTGAAGCTAAAACCTAAACAGCTGTCTATTTCTTGGTTACTTTCCATATCTGATTTCTGGGAGATATAACAGGATATTTATTGGGAGTGGGGGTAAGGTAGAGGCTTTTATTCTGGTACATTTTTGTCTCCTAACTAAAAACTAAATTAGATTCCAGTGCCTTAAAGCCCCCTTACATGCTTTTGATTTAGCTTAATGGTTTAATGAGCATTATATCTCAGCATCCTACTTCATACATTGTTTTAACTTTGCTGAACCTTAGTTTTGATTGGACTTACTTATCTGACCACTCAATTCACTAAAGGAGAGGTGATTTCAAAGCTATATGTTCTCTGCACTGAAACCCCCCATCCTGATTGTGAAAAATTGAGAATTATGTACTCTGGGGAATAAATAATACCTCTAGATCAGACACACCTAGCTCCAAATCCTAGCTTTATGATTTGATAGCTGTTGTGTCTCAGTTATTATTACTCCCATACCTTAATGGTTTAAAACAACTATTTTTAATTTGCTCATGATTTTGCGGGTCAGAAATTTAAGTTTTCACTAATGATCTCTCATGTAGTTGCAGTTAGATGTTGGCTGGGGTCCAAGTCATCTGAAGGCTCACCTAGGCTGAGTGTGTCCAAGGTGGCACACTCATAGGACTGGCAGTTGATATTGGCCTTTGGCTGGAAGCTCAGCTAGTGTTCTAAGGAGCACCTACATGTGATCTTTCCAACATGGAAGTCTCAGAGTAGTTGGATTTCTTTCATGGTGCTTGGCTTCCCCCAGAGTGAACATCCCAACAGAATGAGGTGGAAGCTACATGGCCTTTTGCAGTGTAGCCTTGGAAGTCAAATAGCGTCACATCTGCCATACTTCGTTGGTTAGAGCAAGTATTAGATTTCCCAGAAAAGTCCAGAGTGGGCAGAGACTTCACCTCGTGTTACGCTGTAGAAGAATATGTGGTGGTATTGTAAGAATCCTTTTTTTTTTTTCCTAGAAGATAATTTTTTAAAATTTATTATGGTGGTGATTATCTTTGGAAAGTACAGTCTACTATATCACATGACTGTTAAGTTACTGATGTACTTTGAGCCTCAGTGTCTCCATTCCTAAAATGGTGATAACTTGTAGGGGATTTCATGATAATTAGATACATAGATACATTTTGCTAAACATTTTCTCTTAAAAGTTTAACCTCTTTTACAATTATTTGGCCTCACAAAATCTAGTTTATCTGCAGACATTTTAGACCTTTAGGCATGTCTATGAATGCAAGGCTCTGCAAAGATAATGCTGAAATTATATTTTCATACAGAAAGGACTATCAAATTCATTGTGACTGTAATATATCCAAATACTTCATTTCTCTAATGGAACATCCCCTAACAGACTGTTGTATCTAGTGTAGTTAACCATTTAAATTTAATTGTTATTCAAGCAGTGAGACCTAATGTTCATTTTCTTGCAAAGAACTTGGCTTCCAAACCTATTGGTATGTGCCAGGCAATAGGTTATTACTGAGATAGAAAAGGCATCCTGACACTATCCTGGTTTCAGGATGGAGAATTTACAGTTTAAGATTATGAATGCTGGATTTATTTTTAGTTTTGAAGTTCAAGCTGACCAAACTCTGGAATTGTGCCTCCAGAAAAAGTACTCACCACTCACATAGCCACCCCGATTAGTGACCCACAGGACCAATTTTTTTCTTCAGTTATAATTAAGAAGAAAGCAAACTATACAAATTTATAATGTTCTTTTATGTCATATTTATTTTCTAACATGGCCATAGACTTATTTTCTTATGAATTAATAAATGGTTTATCATCCACATTTAGTTAATATACCTACTAATTTGAAGGTGAAGGAGGACTCAAACCCTCACATTCATTTATTTAGTGAACATGCCTAGTTGAAAATAAAATGTTTTTCATATAAAGGTTCTCTGCTGTTATCAACAGTGAGTAGTAGGAAAGAGGATTACTAGTATTACTCATATTTGTCAAGTTATAATACTCATAATTGTCAGGTATTAGTACTCATCATTGTCAAGTTATAATAAGAATATAAGGAGAGGAGGCCTGAATAAGAAAGAACTGTGTTTTGAAAACTAACAGTATTGTTATCAATCAACAGGTTGATTTTTTAAAATAAGCCATGCAAATATAGAGATACGCAGGAAAATCATATACAAGGTCTGATTTTCCTAGTGAAATATCCCACTAAACATACTGAAACTTTTTCATAGCTTATCAGGTAACTAAATTCTAGCACCTCCCTTTGCAGAACTGTGGGAGGATTCATCTGAATAGAGAGGGAGGAAGGAAGCTAATATTTTAATCTGTTATTTTGATTGAATTGGTTCACTTTGTAACTGACGAATATTTACAGAAATTAAAGAGAGTTTGGAGATGCCATCAAAATGTGCCCTGTTTTATGTTGTTTTATAAGTAGTGAAAGAGCATATCAGAAAAGATCAAAATAAAGATGAATACACTTTAAGAAAGAGAGAAAGAAAGAGAAAGGAAGAAAGAAAAGGTTCTTTATACATAGCACTATTCAATCAGTTGCTTGGTAGAAAGTTCAATAGTGAAATAAAAATGAAAGGCATATTAAATAAAAGTGCCAGCTGTAATCTTGTGTGTGTGTGTGTTTGTGTGGGTTTGCACATTGTATTATTGTGGCATAGATCTAAAATGTCACGATCCTTTGGGCATTTAATAGGATAAAAGAGATCTTTTATCTTAGTTAGATTACCTGCCTCCTGAGAATGCAAATCCCAAATGGAAAGTTTAGGAATGTTTTCTAGACATAAATTGTTTTTTTTGTGAGCCAGTATCATTCTTACAGATTGGGCTGTGTGCCATGGGGTGCATCTTATCCTGAAATCTGAGTCCAGAGGAGAAAACAAGCCCTGAGACTGATATATTTTAGTTCTTCCTAAAAACAAAAACCTTTAATTTAAATCACTGAGAATAAGTGGTTGGGGGATATTTTCCAGCTGTTTAGTTTCAAGACAGAAAGGAAATGCAGTTTATGGGCAAAAAGTGAAAAAAAGCATTTAAAATTCTGCTTCATTATGAATGAGTCTGAGTCTTAAATGTATAAGGATATTACATAAAGTAGTATGTATGTCAATCCAAATGATCTTTTGCCATGATGCAGCAAGAATGGTAATGCAATTTCATGAGTTTCTTTTGTTTTGAAGATGTCATACTTACTTGAATGCCTTTTATGCCAACTACTGTGCTAGGTAATTTAATTATGTTATCGCATTTAATTTTTGCAATACTATGATAGCTATTTTTCATAGCTGGCAATTTAGTAAGCTAAATTCTAAAATGTAAACTCCAAAATAATAATTTCAAATTTCCTTTTCTTCTTAGATTAGTGACACATCCCATTTAATTAAATTGTTAGGTTTATCTTTAAAATTGTGCTTTCTTTCCATGGAAACCATTTCACTTA